>CM070437.1:215000-225000 GCA_036324595.1 Champsocephalus gunnari | reverse complement strand
TAGCATGTTACACGCGTGCGTGTGCTTTCTGTGCGGGAGGTGCGTGTGTGTGCTTTCTGTGCGGGAGGTGCGTGTGTGTGCTTTCTGTGCGGGAGGTGCGTGTGTGTGCTTTCTGTGCGGGAGGTGCGTGCGTGTGCTTTCTGTGCGGGAGGTGCGTGCGTGTGCTTTCTGTGCGGGAGGTGCGTGCGTGTGCTTTCTGTGCGGGAGGTGCGTGCGTGTGCTTTCTGTGCGGGAGGTGCGTGCGTGTGCTTTCTGTGCGGGAGGTGCGTGCGTGTGCTTTCTGTGCGGGAGGTGCGTGCGTGTGCTTTCTGTGCGGGAGGTGCGTGCGTGTGCTTTCTGTGCGGGAGGTGCGTGCGTGTGCTTTCTGTGCGGGAGGTGCGTGCGTGTGCTTTCTGTGCGGGAGGTGCGTGCGTGTGCTTTCTGTGCGGGAGGTGCGTGCGTGTGCTTTCTGTGCGGGAGGTGCGTGCGTGTGCTTTCTGTGCGGGAGGTGCGTGCGTGTGCTTTCTGTGCGGGAGGTGCGTGTGTGTGCTTTCTGTGCGGGAGGTGCGTGCGTGTGCTTTCTGTGCGGGAGGTGCGTGCGTGTGCTTTCTGTGCGGGAGGTGCGTGTGTGTGCTTTCTGTGCGGGAGGTGCGTGTTTAGTGCTTTGTGAGGTGCGCTTGGTTCACCTTGTCCTTCTCCACGAAGTCGAGGTAGGACGTCCTCTCGATCTCCACCGGTTGCCCCTGGCGATCATACAGCGCCAGCACGAAGTGGAAGAAGTTGGATTTCCTCAGGTTGGACGGGGGCTGCTTCTCAAAGTGAGCGCGCGCTAACCCCACCCCGCTGAGACGGGTGGAGACAGGCGGGAGAGAGGTCACTCATTAAAGCGCAGTTAAATCACACGTGGACATTCAGATCAGAGGTCGAGCAAAAGAATAAAGAATAAAGAATAAAGTAGATTGAAGTTGAAACCGGTAAATCAGCTCGTTGTTACCGGAAGTGATTTAACTCAGACATGAACACAACACGCAGTAAAGCGCGTCATGGATCTGCTGCGAAGGACTCAGACTTCCAGCATCTCTCCTCCGCCGCGACAGACCTCCAGAGAGGCGCGACGAGGAGAGCCTCTCTGGAGGTCTGATGGTATATCATATCATATACAGCGCGACATATAAACATTATAATATCATATATCATATCATATACAGCACGACATAGATATATTATAATATAATATGATATATAATATAATATACAGCATGAGATAGATATATTATAATATAATATGATATATAATATAATATACAGCATGAGATAGATATATTATAATATAATATGATATATAATATAATATACAGCATGAGATAGATATATTATAATATAATATGATATATAATATAATATACAGCATGAGATAGATATATTATAATATAATATGATATATAATATAATATACAGCATGATATAGATATATTATAATATAATATGATATATAATATAATATACAGCATGATGTAGATATAATATAATATGATATATAATATAATATACAGCATGATATAGATATATTATAATATAATATGATATATAATATAATATACAGCATGATGTAGATATATTATAATATGATATATAATATAATATACAGCATGATATAGATATATTATATATAATATAATATACAGCATGATATAGATATGATATAATATAATATGATATATAATATAATATACAGCATGATATAGATATGATATAATATACAGCATGAGATAGATATCTTATAATATAATATAATATACAGCATGATGTAGATATAATATAATATAATATGATATACAGCATGATATAGATATATGATATATAATATAATATACAGCATGATATAGATATATAATAATATAATATGATATATAATATAATATACAGCATGATGTAGATATAATATAATATGATATATAATATAATATACAGCATGATGTAGATATATTATAATATGATATATAATATAATATACAGCGTGATGTAGATATGATATAATGTGGTGGCGTGAAGTAGAGACGCAGATCACCGGGACCTTTACGGTCAGACCGTCTCAGGCGCTCTCAGATCATCGTCTGAAACATCTGAACCTTTTATATTTAACATCTTTAGTGTTTCAGGAAATCTCATTTGAATAAATTAACAAAAAGAAAAGATAAGAGAACAACATGACGTTAAATATTAAAATGTGTGGAATCTGTTAATGGTCACAGTTTTAAATCCTCAGAGCTGATCAATAAGGAAAGTTTGATTTCTGATATAAAAGATTAACGTTTCTGATATTATTTATCAACGAACGTTTCCTGTCGGGTTCCAATCCTGCTTTATTATAACCTGACGCAGTTCAAATGAAACGTCCCAAACATTATCATTCATAAATAGAAGCGATATATATATTTATATATAGATGTGTATATATCTTTATGTATATAGATGTGTATATATCTTTATGTATATAGATGTGTATATACAGAACAGAGTCTGCGGCTCGGAGCATCAGCTTGGATCAATATCAGAACAGATTTAAACGATCGGCAGATTCACCGTTTAACGTTAAACCTTAAATTATAATTAATAATTCAAAGAGCGTTTTCTCTGCGCCGACGCGCTTCATATTAATATATTAAATCTGTCAGAAACAAACTCACATTATGAAATATGAAATATCGATCTATAGATAGATAGATGGATAGAGATACGTTCATATTGCATTTAAACTGTTAAACGTGTTATAATATAATAATATAATCATTTATATTAAACTTCATCTCTTAATAAATATGATTTATAAAAACATTACGTTCTTATAATTAATACAAATACTACATTTATAATTGAATGTTTTTTATTTAACCAATCAGAAACCAGTTATTATAACTTATAGATTTGATTATTAATAATAATTCAGCGCGTTTTATATAAAAGAATAACCTCTGATTCAAACAGAAACTTACGTTTAAAATGACTTTTCATTTTTAACCTTTTTATTCCAGTTATAATTTAAAATAACTTTGACTTTAATTTCACATTCAAGCAGAATTTGACTTTTCTATGAATCTCTAAAATGAGCTTTACTATAACTTTATAATATTAATATATCTATATTTCACATTTAATCTGCAGAGCTATTATAAATATAACGTTTACAGTAATATATCTTAGTATATATATTAATACTAATGTCATTGTACGCTCGCTGCGTGACCTTCACTTTAAAACATTTATTGTTGCTGCAGTTTAAGCTTTGACATCTTAAATACATTCTTCACTTTATTCTCTATTTCTGACCTCGTCATTATCTCCTATTATAGTTACTAAACTATCTTCAGCTCAGAAACACGAGGGATAGAGAAACATCAGGAGACCAACCCTAACATCTGGAGACCAACCCTAACATCGGGAGACCAACCCTAACATCGGGAGACCAACCCTAACATCGGGAGACCAACCCTAACATCGGGAGACCAACCCTAACATCGGGAGACCAACCCTAACATCTGGAGACCAACCCTAACTTCGGGAGACCAACCCTAACATCGGGAGACCAACCCTAACATCGGGAGACCAACCCTAACATCGGGAGACTAACCCTAACATCGGGAGACCAACCCTAACATCGGGAGACCAACCCTAACATCGGGAGACCAACCCTAACATCTGGAGACCAACCCTAACATCGGGAGACTAACCCTAACATCAGGGAGACCAACCCTAACTTCGGGAGACCAACCCTAACATCGGGAGACCAACCCTAACATCTGGAGACCAACCCTAACATCGGGAGACTAACCCTAACATCGGGAGACCAACCCTAACATCGGGAGACCAACCATAACATCTGGAGACCAACCCTAACATCGGGAGACCAACCCTAACTTCGGGAGACCAACCCTAACATCGGGAGACCAACCCTAACATCGGGAGACCAACCATAACATCTGGAGACCAACCCTAACATCGGGAGACCCAACCCTAACTTCGGGAGACCAACCCTAACATCGGGAGACCAACCCTAACTTCGGGAGACCAACCCTAACATCGGGAGACTAACCCTAACATCGGGAGACCAACCCTAACATCTGGAGACCAACCCTAACATCTGGAGACTAACACTAACATCTGGAGACCAACCCTAACATCTGGAGACCAACCCTAACATCGGGAGACTAACCCTAACATCTGGAGACTAACCCTAACCTCTGCTCTCTGTTCTGCAGAGGAACTTAAACAATATAATAAATGTGATTTAAAGAACATCTTTATAAATCTGAGTTTGTAAAAACTGTCTAACAAATTCTCCAGAAACAGAAATATATTTGTTATCTCTAAATCATTTCCCGTCTCTCCCCCGTCTCCCTCTCGTCTCCCTCCCGTCTCCCTCCCGTCTCTCCCGCGTCTCCCTCCCGTCTCTCCTGCGTCTCCCTCCCGTCTCTCCCCATCTCCCCCCGTCTCCCTCCCGTCTCTCCCCGCGTCTCCCTCTCGTCTCCCTCCCATCTCGTCTCCCTCCCGTCTCTCCCGCGTCTCCCTCCCGTCTCTCCCGCGTCTCCCTCCCGTCTCCCCCGTCTCCCTCCCGTCTCTCCCCCGTCTCCCTCTCGTCTCCCTCCCATCTCTCTCTCGTCTCCCGCCCGTCTCTCTCGGAGTCCCCGGACCCTCTGATCGGATGGACTCCATCTCCCAGAATCCCCGGGGGCAGTACCTCTGCGCAGCGGTGTTAGCGTCCAGCAGGCCGGAGGAGCTCATCCAGGAGCGCACAGACAGCGGCTCCTCCTTCAGGCCCGAGCCGCGGGGGGGCAGCGAGTCCTGGATCCCAAACATCTGCCCGAGGCCAGGGAGAAAGAGGATAAAAACTACAAGAGGAGAAGAAGAAAAACTGCAGGAAAAACGACAAAAAATTGCAGAAAAAAAACTAGAAACGAAGAAGAAAATGTGGAAAAACGGCTTCAAAAGGACAGAAGAAGAAGTATTTAAAAACTACACAAGTAGAAGAAGAAGCTGGATCGTGCGGACGTGACGGAGAGGGGACCGTTTATTTCTCGACTTTTTTCTCCTCTTCAGATTGTATTCACTTTTCTCTCTGATTTTATGAATGTCTTTTCTCCGTGAAAGCGTTTTATTAAAAGTATTATTATTAAAAGTGAAGCGGAGCGACGGAGAGAGAGAGAGGAGGAGAGACGGAGGAGGAGGATAAACAAAATCCTCAGAGGACGCCGAGAGGAAACGGTCTTTTTTCTTTTCTTTTCCCCAAAGAGAGAGGAGGAGAGACGGAGGCTGACGGAGGACTGACTCTCAGCCCCGGGCCCCACAGGACTAACAAGGAGGAGAGAGAGAGAGAGAGAGAGAGAGAGAGAGAGAGAGAGAGAGAGAGTGTGTGAGGAGAGAGAGAGGAGAGAGTGTGTGAGGAGAGAGTGTGTGAGGAGAGAGAGAGAGAGAGAGAGAGGAGAGAGAGAGAGAGAGAGTGTGAGGAGAGAGGAGAGAGAGAGGAGAGTGTGTGAGGAGAGAGAGAGAGAGTGAGAGAGGAGAGAGAGAGTGTGTGTGTGAGGAGAGAGAGAGGAGAGGAGAGAGAGAGTGTGTGAGGAGAGAGAGAGAGGAGAGAGAGAGTGTGTGAGGAGAGAGAGAGGAGAGTGTGTGAGGAGAGAGGAGAGAGAGAGAGGAGAGAGAGTGTGTGAGGAGAGGGAGAGGGAGAGGACTGACTCTCAGCCCCGGGCCCCACAGGACTGGAGAACAGGACCATAACACCTCTGGGTCTCCTCCGCTGATGACATCACAGCAGGAGGCTGGGCCTGCCCTACAAGGACTGGAGGAGAGAGAGAGAGAGAGAGAGAGAGAGAGAGAGAGAGAGAGAGAGAGAGAGAGAGAGAGAGAGAGAGAGAGAGAGAGAGAGAGAGGAGAAAGAGAGAGAGAGAGAGAGAGAGAGAGAGAGAGAGAGAGAGAGAGAGAGAGAGGAGAGAGAGAGGATAGAGAGGGGAGGGGAGGGGGGCCTTCCACCCAGCCGTAGAGAGAGAGAGTGCATGAACTCCCTCCCCCTCGTTCAGGAACATTTCCTCTCAGAGTGAATGTGAGGAGGGTCCATGTTTATCTGTCCTCCAGACCCCAGGTCCTCCAGACCTCCAGACCCCAGGTCCTCCAGACCTCCAGACCCCCAGACCTCAGGTCCTCCAGACCCACAGACCTCCAGACCTCAGGTCCTCCAGACCTCCAGACCTCAGGTCCTCCAGACCCACAGACCTCAGGTCCTCCAGACCCCCTGACCTCCAGACCTCAGGTCCTCCAGACCCCCTGACTTCCAGACCTCCAGAACTCAGGTCCTCCAGACCCCCTGACTTCCAGACCTCCAGAACTCAGTTCCTCCAGACCTCAGGTCCTCCAGACCTCCAGACCTCAGGTCCTCCAGACCCCCTGACCTCCAGACCTCCAGACCCCTGACCTCCAGACCTCCAGATCCCAGGTCCTCCAGACCTCCAGACCCCAGGTCCTCCAGACCCCCTGACTTCCAGACCTCCAGAACTCAGTTCCACCAGACCTCAGGTCCTCCAGACCTCCAGACCTCAGGTCGTCCAGACCCCCTGACCTCCAGACCTCCAGACCCCTGACCTCCAGACCTCCAGACCCCAGGTCCTCCAGACCTCCAGACCCCAGGTCCTCCTTCCAGTACAGGTTCTGACTCCAGTGTCTTCTCCGGCCCCAGAGCGTCTCTATAGAACCGAGAGACATTCATCTGTCAGAGTGCATTCAGCTTCAGGGATCGAGTCCAGTCCCAATGTGGTCCGATGTCCCCGTCTCCGATTCTGCTTCTTCTTGTGCCTCCATGTTGGTTTTCTAGAACATCACCACCTCGCTGGGAGTTCTCCAGACGTAGAGCATCTCTATAGAACCGGTTCTCAGTCGGACAGAGTTCTCTCTCTGCTCTGGGTGAAGTCCGTCCCTCTTTGAGTCCAACACGTTCAGGGGGTTAGTGTTGGGTCGAGTAATGTCCTCCAGACTCTACAGAACCGATCTGTAGGTGGTCTTCTTCTTCTTGCTGGTTCCTGACTCTCAGCATGTGGTCTCTGTAACTCTCAGGGCTTCACAGGAACTCCTCGAGTGAAGGGGTGAGCGCTGATTCTGGTCCTGAGCGGAGAGCATTCAGCCAGAGGGGGTGCTGGTTCCACACCAGATATAAATACAACTGTAGTTATATATAACTATAGTTATATATAACTACAGTTATTAGTCTCATGTGATCACATGTTACCTGTAGTCTCATGTGATGATCACGTGTTACCTGTAGTCTCATGTGATCACATGTTACCTGTAGTCTCATGTGATCACATGTTACCTGTAGTCTCATGTGATCACATGTTACCTGTAGTCTCATGTGATGATCACATGTTACCTGTAGTCTCATGTGATCACATGTTACCTGTAGTCTCATGTGATGATCACATGTTACCTGTAGTCTCATGTGATCACATGTTACCTGTAGTCTCATGTGATCACATGTTACCTGTAGTCTCATGTGATGATCACGTGTTACCTGTAGTCTCATGTGATCACATGTTACCTGTAGTCTCATGTGATGATCACGTGTTACCTGTAGTCTCATGTGATCACATGTTACCTGTAGTCTCATGTGATGATCACATGTTACCTGTAGTCTCATGTGATCACATGTTACCTGTAGTCTCATGTGATGATCACATGTTACCTGTAGTCTCATGTGATCACATGTTACCTGTAGTCTCATGTGATCACGTGTTACCTGTAGTCTCATGTGATCACGTGTTACCTGTAGTCTCATGTGATCACGTGTTACCTGTAGTCTCATGTGATCACGTGTTACCTGTAGTCTCATGTGATCACGTGTTACCTGTAGTCTCATGTGATCACATGTTACCTGTAGTCTCATGTGATCACATGTTACCTGTAGTCTCATGTGATGATCACATGTTACCTGTAGTCTCATGTGATCACATGTTACCTGTAGTCTCATGTGATGATCACATGTTACCTGTAGTCTCATGTGATGTTCACATGTTACCTGTAGTCTAATGTGATCACGTGTTACCTGTAGTCTCATGTGATCACGTGTTACCTGTAGTCTCATGTGATGATCACATGTTACCTGTAGTCTCATGTGATCACATGTTACCTGTAGTCTCATGTGATCATATGTTACCTGTAGTCTCATGTGATGATCACATGTTACCTGTAGTCTCATGTGATCACATGTTACCTGTAGTCTCATGTGATCATATGTTACCTGTAGTCTCATGTGATCACATGTTACCTGTAGTCTCATGTGATCATATGTTACCTGTAGTCTCATGTGATGATCACATGTTACCTGTAGTCTCATGTGATCACATGTTACCTGTAGTCTCATGTGATGATCACATGTTACCTGTAGTCTCATGTGATCACGTGTTACCTGTAGTCTCATGTGATCACATGTTACCTGTAGTCTCATGTGATCACATGTTACCTGTAGTCTCATGTGATGATCACATGTTACCTGTAGTCTCATGTGATCACATGTTACCTGTAGTCTAATGTGATCACGTGTTACCTGTAGTCTCATGTGATCACGTGTTACCTGTAGTCTCATGTGATCACGTGTTACCTGTAGTCTCATGTGATCACATGTTACCTGTAGTCTCATGTGATCACATGTTACCTGTAGTCTAATGTGATCACGTGTTACCTGTAGTCTCATGTGATCACGTGTTACCTGTAGTCTCATGTGATCACGTGTTACCTGTAGTCTCATGTGATCACGTGTTACCTGTAGTCTCATGTGATCACGTGTTACCTGTAGTCTCATGTGATCACGTGTTACCTGTAGTCTCATGTGATCACGTGTTACCTGTAGTCTCATGTGATCACGTGTTACCTGTAGTCTCATGTGATCACGTGTTACCTGTAGTCTCATGTGATCACATGTTACCTGTAGTCTCATGTGATCACATGTTACCTGTAGTCTCATGTGATGATCACATGTTACCTGTAGTCTCATGTGATCACATGTTACCTGTAGTCTCATGTGATGATCACATGTTACCTGTAGTCTCATGTGATGTTCACATGTTACCTGTAGTCTCATGTGATGTTCACATGTTACCTGTAGTCTAATGTGATCACGTGTTACCTGTAGTCTCATGTGATCACGTGTTACCTGTAGTCTCATGTGATGATCACATGTTACCTGTAGTCTCATGTGATCACATGTTACCTGTAGTCTCATGTGATCATATGTTACCTGTAGTCTCATGTGATGATCACATGTTACCTGTAGTCTCATGTGATCACATGTTACCTGTAGTCTCATGTGATCATATGTTACCTGTAGTCTCATGTGATGATCACATGTTACCTGTAGTCTCATGTGATCATATGTTACCTGTAGTCTCATGTGATGATCACATGTTACCTGTAGTCTCATGTGATCACGTGTTACCTGTAGTCTCATGTGATCACATGTTACCTGTAGTCTCATGTGATCACATGTTACCTGTAGTCTCATGTGATGATCACATGTTACCTGTAGTCTCATGTGATCACGTGTTACCTGTAGTCTCATGTGATCACGTGTTACCTGTAGTCTCATGTGATCACATGTTACCTGTAGTCTCATGTGATCACGTGTTACCTGTAGTCTCATGTGATCACATGTTACCTGTAGTCTCATGTGATCACATGTTACCTGTAGTCTAATGTGATCACGTGTTACCTGTAGTCTCATGTGATCACGTGTTACCTGTAGTCTCATGTGATCACGTGTTACCTGTAGTCTCATGTGATCACGTGTTACCTGTAGTCTCATGTGATCACGTGTTACCTGTAGTCTCATGTGATCACATGTTACCTGTAGTCTCATGTGATCACATGTTACCTGTAGTCTCATGTGATGATCACATGTTACCTGTAGTCTCATGTGATCACATGTTACCTGTAGTCTCATGTGATGATCACATGTTACCTGTAGTCTCATGTGATGTTCACATGT
>CM070437.1:177500-210000 GCA_036324595.1 Champsocephalus gunnari | reverse complement strand
GCAGTTCCTTTCTGTTCCCGGGTTCAGGGACACTCTGGAGGGTGCAGCTCTTCGGAGAGTCCTCCACGGTACGTGAAGCTGGACTGAGTCGCCGGGTTGGGGCCAGTTCCAGTAAAGCTATTGCAACATCCTGTTCATTGAAAGGGTTAAATAATGTTTAATAAAGTGTTTGAATCCCAAATCAGACGTATTTAAACCATTTATTTCATTTGTCTGCCTCTAAAGCTGATTACAGATTACACGCAGCCCTTTATCGACTTGCTTACACGTTATTATTTACTCTCATTTAATTTTACTTTTTGTCTTTATTATTTCCTTCATAATTTCGTTTCCACTTTTTTAAATCTAATGAACTCTATCATTTTATAACTCTTTAAATATATTTTATTTTACACGTTGTATTCTGAAGTCTTTGAGTTGTATTGTTTTATTCATTCTGCGTCTCCCCGCTGCAGGTTCGAAGAAAAACAGAACGTCGACCTTCAGAGAGTGTGTGTGTGTGTGTGTGTGTGTGTGTGTTCGGGGACTCCTCTGGTCCCAGCAGTGTGTGTGTGTGAGAGAGAGAGAGAGAGAGAGAGTGTGTGAGTGTGTGTGTGTGTGTGTGTGTGTGTGTGTGTGTATGTGTTCGGGGACTCCTCTGGTCCCAGCAGTGTGTGTGTGTGAGGACAGAGCGCCCTCCAGAGGACAGAGAGAGAGAGTGTGTGAGTGTGTGTGTGTGTGTGTGTGTGTGTGTGTGTGTTCGGGGACTCCTCTGGTCCCAGCAGTGTGTGTGTGAGGACAGAGCGCCCTCCAGAGGACAGAGAGAGAGAGTGTGTGAGTGTGTGTGTGTGTGTGTGTGTGTGTGTGTGTGTGTGTGTGTGTGTTTGGGGACTCCTCTGGTCCCAGCAGTGTGTGTGTGTGAGGACAGAGCGCCCTCCAGAGGACAGAGAGAGAACACACAGACCGCACAGAGACGCTGTGAGAAACAACGTGAGTTTGAACATTGAACATGTGAATCTGTTCCAGTCGACTCGGCGATGGAACGATGATCAGAGAAATGGCCGTGACACGGGACCTTTAGTATATGTATTATATTTCAAATCAAGTTTTATTTATATAGCACATTTATAATATTATTATTATATTTAGATAGATAGATATGTTTATTATCTCCGTCTTACTCCGACATGTTTTAGAGCTAAACTCTATGAAGTGAACTCATGAAGGTTACAGGAGGCTGGGTTAAAGTTAGGGTATTAACTGAGTGTATTAAAGGGTACGCAGGGTCAGGGTTAGGGTCAGGGTTAGGGTCAGGGTCAGGGTTAGGGTCAGGGTTAGGGTTAGGGTCAGGGTTAGGGTCAGGGTCAGGGTTAGGGTTAGGGTCAGGGTCAGGGTCAGGGTCAGGGTTAGGGTCAGGGTCAGGTGAGTCCAGTTAGGGTTAGGGTCAGGTGAGTCCAGTTAGGGTTAGGGTCAGGGTTAGGGTCAGGTGAGTCCAGTTAGGGTTAGGGTCAGGTGAGTCCAGTTAGGGTTAGGGTCAGGGTTAGGGTCAGGTGAGTCCAGTTAGGGTTAGGGTCAGGTGAGTCCAGTTAGGGTTAGGGTCAGGGTCAGGGTTAGGGTTAGGGTCAGGGTCAGGGTTAGGGTTAGGGTCAGGGTCAGGGTTAGGGTCAGGTGAGTCCAGTTAGGGTTAGGGTCAGGGTTAGGGTTAGGGTCAGGTGAGTCCAGTTAGGGTTAGGGTCAGGTGAGTCCAGTTAGGGTTAGGGTCAGGTGAGTCCAGTTATGGTTAGGGTCAGGTGAGTCCAGTGGTGTAGTGGGGATTTCTTTCCTGGGGGGACGCTATTTTAATCAGGTCATCCCAAACAATGCCACACAAGTGCGCACGTGCGCAGTGCACTTGCAGAACGGGCAGACAGGTCCACAGAACCTACCGGTATGCTTCGTCCTACTTTAGTTACTGACTGCAGAAAGCAGACGGCGCTGCGCTCAACACACACAGACTCAAACCATGGACACACACACACACACACACACTCAAACCCATGGACACACCGGCACATACGTTACATAAACAATGTATAGGCCTAAGTTGCATAAGCTACAGTATTGCAACTAGCAGACAGCTCTCTCTCTCTCTCTCTCTCTCTCTCTCCTCTCTCTCTCTCTCTCTCTCTCTCTCTCTCTCTCTCTCTCTCTCTCTCCTCTCTCTCTCTCTCTCTCTCTCTCTCTCTCTCTCTCTCTCTCTCTCTCTCCACTTTCAACATCTATTTAAAACTCATAACAAACAAACACAATTCCCAAAGTTGTCCTGAAATTAACTAAATAAACAAAACGAAAAATATATATAGCCTACTTATGCAAACATTGAATCTGGACTTGAAGTGATTCTGATTAGGCCTAGCCACATTGCAAATAAACAGACAGCGCTGCGCACACACACACACACACGCACACACACACACGCACGCACGCACACACACGCACGCACACACACACAGTGTTACTCACAGTTGTTGAAGTCAGTCGAGGAAACGCCACAGTGGGTCTGGAGCCTGTCGTGATCTCTCGTCTTCAGCTGGGCGATGTCGTCTCAGCCAAGCTGTCACACACCCTGTGGGATCCCACTGGGTTAGAGGAGGACCGTGTAGCCGGAGGAACATCAAGGTGGATACCCGTTCCATCAGCAACCTGTTTGGCGTTGGCGTGACGATCAGATTCATCCGGCTGAATCCCCTCTCACGTTCTGCCGTGCTGCGGTGCGAGTCTCGTGCAGCTCATCGAGGGCCGGAGCTCGCAGGCGTAGCATCATGTAGCATCGTGTAGCATCGTGTAGCATCGTGTAGCATCGTGTAGCATCGTGTAGCATCGTCCACAGTGCTCTCCACAAAGCCTCAGAATGCATTTATTACTCTGACAGTCGGCAGCCTGCATCGTTGGCCCAGTTCACTCACTTGCACCTCTGCGCAGCCAGGCGGCACGGTCTGAGCTGGTGGCCAGCTGTCGCGTTCCAGGACCTTTAGCTGAGCGAGCAAGTGAACAGAGTCTGAGTCCGACCGGGCCTGCGAGGGCGCTCCACGAGATGATGCCGTAGTGAACATTCTATGGCGGAGGTCGTTGCTTAGACTCCGAATACATTGTTGACGATTGATAGTGATGGTTTTGGAGTTGTCCGTGAGCACACCTGGGCCCGGTCTGCCTTCTGATCCAGCATGTCCAGCTGCAAGGACCTCGGTCTCCGGGTTAGGGTTACCTAACCCTGGTCCCCGGGTTAGGGTTACCTAACCCCTGGTCCCAGGGTTAGGGTTACCTAGCCCTGGTCCCAGGGTTAGGGTTACCTAACCCTGGTCCCCGGGTTAGGGTTACCTAACCCCCGGTCCCAGGGTTAGGGTTACCTAGCCCTGGTCCCCGGGTTAGGGTTACCTAACCCCCGGTCCCAGGGTTAGGGTTACCTAGCCCTGGTCCCCGGGTTAGGGTTACCTAGCCCCTGGTCAGGCTACTGATGTTGTGTTCTGACAACAGGGCTAACTCATGCAGTGTATCACACAAGCCTAAATCTAAAAGGAACGGCTTTGAGTCCGGCGCTTTAACAGACCTTCATACAGCCTTCGATCGTTTGCTGATCGTTTCTCATCATCGCAAAGCTGAAGTGTGCACATAGCGACTCTAAGCTGTTCAAACAGCAGATACTGTGCGATAAGAACTGCCGGTGTTTCCTATGTGGTGATGCAAGCCAGCCAGTCCTCGTTAAGGGTGATCGCTGGACAGTGTATACTTTGTCCATAAAGCCTGGACATGGTTCACACCGCTCTCGCCAGACACAGCGTCCCCCACAGCCGGCTCCGATGATGTAGGCCATGCCCGGTGCCTCTATTAGGGGACGGTCCAGAAAGCTGCACCTGCTTTTCGTCCCAACATGACGCTCGCTCCGTCACTTGCAAATGAAATGAAATGCTTCTTCAAGTAAGCGTCGTCGAAGCCATGTCCTGGAGGCATTTCAACAAGTGCTGCATACTTGTGTCGGCTCTCTGGTCTGTGGGTCACAGCTCTTGTCCGTTTCACCTTTGAGGTACACAATCCATGTCGTCGTGCATCCCAGACTCGTTGACTCATCAGAAACTTCACCTTCTATAGCTTGGATTCTTTGGCACACCTTTTTACGCATCTCTGAACTCATACGGTCACTCTGTGCTGCACTGTACCTGGAGTGCAAACCGATGCCGATGTCAACCCCATGTTGGAACTCCAGTAATCCATAGTGGTCTGTCGTTCTGTGCCAAGCAGCAAGCAGACCGGCAGACAGCACACGTAGCGTTTTGATGCTTTCATATCGTCACAGACCTTCTCAAGCGTTTCCTTGTTTGCGTTGTCTTGAATCCGCCGTGCAGCAGTGTGTCCATTTGATTCTTTGTGTTTCATAATGTTTTGTCCGAGGGACGTCAACATGCCGCTCTTGTCTCTTCCACTGTAAGTGGCAGTGTAGGAACGCCATTCATCTGCCAATCTTGAACCTTGCGTTTTCAAGGCTGATAAATCCGAAATGGAAGAGCAAGCTCTGCAGCCCAGTTTCTCAGCTCTGCAGTCTGCGCCACATGTCGTGCGTCCGTACCTCTGGGTGAGCTCGAGCTAGCCAGAGGAACGCTGCTAGCATAGCTAACGTTGATGTTAGTGCATCTTTAGGCGGCTCTCCTGATGAACTCGCAGCTTCACTGTAGCTTCGATGCTGCTCGCCTCTTTCTTTTTGTGAATGATATTCTTTTGAGAAAAGAAGTCGAGTATAGGATGTTTTCCTGCCATTGTAGAGCGTTCTCCTTAGCGTTCTTGAGGGAAAGAGCTGCCGCCAAATCACTGACACACCCCCAGTTCGCCGCGGGGCCACGAGCGTGACGACGAATCATCATTTTGTAAGGAAATCGTTTTTATTTGTTATTATAATGACTGAGAAATGTACTAGGTTTTTGTCATTATTACAATAAATACACACTTGCAACTGATAACACTGGCAATGATTTTATATTTATTAGACTATTAAAAAAAAATGGTCATGCTCCAAATAAGTGGGGGTACGGCGTACCCCCGCGTCCAACGCCCACTACACCACTGGGTGAGTTACCTCAGATCAGAGCTGTGTTCGCTCTGTGTGGTCTGTCAGGCTGTGGCTCCCTCAGTGTGGTCTGTCAGGCTGTGCTCCCTGAGTACAGTCTGTCAGGCTGTGGCTCCCTCAGTGTTGTCTTTCAGGCTGTGGTCCCTCAGTGTGGTCTGTCAGGCTGTGGCTCCCTCAGTGTGGTCTGTCAGGCTGTGCTCCCTGAGTACAGTCTGTCAGGCTGTGGCTCCCTCAGTGTTGTCTTTCAGGCTATGGTCCCTCAGTGTGGTCTGTCAGGCTGTGGCTCCCTCAGTGTGGTCTGTCAGGCTGTGCTCCCTGAGTACAGTCTGTCAGGCTGTGGCTCCCTCAGTGTGGTCTGTCAGGCTGTGGCTCCCTCAGTGTGGTCTGTCAGGCTGTGGCTCCCTCAGTGTGGTCTTTCAGGCTGTGGTCCCTCAGTCAGAGTCGTGCATCTGGTCGGGTACCCGACGGGTGACCCGCAAAAAAGGTGATTCGCGGGTGGTATTTTTTCAAACGTTTTTTTTCTGGGTTCGATTCTGGGTAAAACAAAGATGATGCGGGTCGGGTCGCGGGTGTTGCATAATAAATATATTAAAATAATAATAATTTATTTTAATGTTTAAATCCTCAGAGCTCTCCCGCGGGACGGCGCATAATCATAACCTCTGCAGCGCATCAGTCTGCTGCGGAGCTATCAATCATCAATCAATCAGTGTTTATTTATATAGCCCAATATCACAAATGTTACATTTGTCTCAGTGGTCTTCACAGTGTGTACAGAATATCAGTATGACAATACGACACCCTCTGTCCTTAGACCCTCTGTCCTCAGACCCTCTGTCCTCAGACCCTCTGTCCTTAGACCCTCTGTCCTTAGACCCTCACATCGTACAAGGAAAAACTTCCAAAGAAAACCCAGTTTAAAGGGAACATGGAGAAACCTCAGGGAGAGCAACAGAGGAGGGATCCCTCTCCCAGGACGGACAGACGTGCAATAGATGCCGTGTGTAAATTGAGAAGATAATACATTTGCAACATAGGTAGTCCAAATGTTTGGAAATGCATGTGTGTATAATAGGAAGATGAATCCACGAGGATATCCATCCAGGACCGATGATCCAGGACCACAGCCACGACTCAAGATCCAGCGCTCGCGATCCAGGACACAGGACCGCAGGATCATCCATGACTCCGGATCCCAGCGTATATAGACCCCAAAAAGAAAGACATGTGGGGAAGCTGGGTTAATGGGACATGAGAGTGCACGGGTATAGACAGAGAGAAGGAAGAAGGGAGATGTCCCCCGACAAACTAAGCCTATATCAGCAAAACTAGGGGCTGAATCTAATCAGCCCTAACTATAAGCTTTATCAAAAAGGAAGGTCTTCAGCGCACTCTTAAACACGGATAGGGTGTCTGCCGCCCGAACACAAACTGGAAGCTGATTCCACAAATGTGGAGCTTGATAAGAAAAGGCTCTGGCTCCCATTGTACTTTGAGAGACTCGAGGAACAACCAACAACCCTGCATTCTTGGAACGCAATGCCCTAGTAGGCCAGTAGGGTATAATGAGTTCTTTAAGGTAAGATGGCGCCTGCCCATTAAGGGCTTTGTAGGCGAGAAGAAGAATTTTAAATTCTGTCCTGTGTTCTATAGGGAGCCAGTGTAAGGCAGCCAGAACAGGAGTAATGTGGTCCCTTCTCCTAACTCTGGTTAGTACACGAGCCGCAGCATTTTGAATCAGCTGAAGCCACTTGATTGACTTCTTGGTACTCCCTGATAGTAAAGAGTTACAATAATCCAGCCTAGAGGTGACGCTCTCTACGGAGGATACAGCGTTTTCAATAACACTTCCTCAAGAGTGGAACCCAGCGTCTGGGGGCTTCTGGTTCCTAGATGAGAAAATAACCAACATCCCACGCTTTGAGACAAATATGCAACTGCGTGTGTTAATAATTGCACGTTTTCACTGCTCATATATAGACTATGCGGGTTCGGGTCGGGTTGCGGATCTTGTGCCGACGGGTCAGGTTGCGGAACTATAGCAATATGTGCGGGTAGCGGGGCGGGTTCGGTATTGCACGTCGTGGGGGCGGGAGCGGGTCTTGAAAATCAGACCCGTGTAGGACTCTGCCCTCAGTACGGTCTGTCAGGCTGTGGTGCCTCAGTACGGTCTGTCAGGCTGTGGTGCCTCAGTACGGTCTGTCAGGCTGTGTTCCCTGAGTACGGTCTGTCAGGCTGTGTTCCCTGAGTACGGTCTGTCAGGCTGTGGTGCCTCAGTACGGTCTGTCAGGCTGTGTTCCCTCAGTACGGTCTGTCAGGCTGTGGTGCCTCAGTACGGTCTGTCAGGCTGTGTTCCCTCAGTACGGTCTGTCAGGCTGTGTTCCCTCAGTACGGTCTATCAGGCTGTGTTCCCTCAGTACGGTCTGTCAGACTGTGTTCCCTCAGTACGGTCTGTCAGGCTGTGTTCCCTCAGTACGGTCTGTCAGGCTGTGTTCCCTCAGTACGGTCTGTCAGGCTGTGGTTCTCTGCAGACGCTCGTTAGAGTCGTTGAAGTTGCTAATTGAAGCTGACGCATCCATAATTAATTAGCGAGGAGGTTAACGAGGCTCTTTGAGGCGCGGCCCTCTTCCTCAGGGCTTTTATTGTGAAGGGGCTGGGGCCGTTGACGTAGAGGAAACTGACAATAATAACAATAAACTAATATATACTAAAGAGAGGTGATTTAATTAACCTGTTAAGCCCCAAAGCCCCGTCAGGCTCGGGGCTCAACCGGTTAACGAGAACACATAGAAACGATTGATAAAAAGCATCCTTTAAAGTCAGAGGAGTCTCCCCCTGCTGGGCAAACTGCGCCAACACACAACCAAACATTTACTGGAGGATTAAACAACTTTAATTAATATTAAATAACCAGAATCCACTTTATGGATTAATAAGAAATAGTAGAAACCAATATCAGCTGATCGGCAGCGACGATGTCATCTGAACCCCCTTTAATCTGTGTTTCAGTGTGTGTGTGTCTGTGTGTCAGTGTGTGTGTGTTTCAGTGTGTGTGTCTGTGTGTCAGTGTGTGTGTGTCTGTATGTCAGTGTGTGTGTGTGTGTGTGTGTGTGTGTGTTTCAGTGTGTGTGTGTGTGTGTCTGTGTGTCTGTGTTTCAGTGTGTGTGTCTGTGTGTCAGTGTGTGTGTGTGTGTGTCTGTGTGTCTGTGTTTCAGTGTGTGTGTCTGTGTGTCAGTGTGTGTGTGTGTGTGTCTGTGTGTCAGTGTGTGTGTGTGTGTGTGTGTGTCTGTATGTCAGTGTGTGTGTGTGTGTGTGTGTGTGTGTTATATAAGTGTGTAATCTGGGACAGTCCTCAGCAGCAGCTGACTTGGGGAACAAGGCTCCGACACAATAAAGTGTTACATAAACATCAATACGAGTGAATAACTAACAAACATTACAAACTATAAATATTAGACTTTTATTTTGAAAGGACACACAAAAAGGAACAGTCATGTACTTCCTGTTTACAGCTGGTGATGCTAGCAAAGTTCAATGGCATTTATTATGTGTGTTAGCAACAAGCTAACTGCTGAAATGATGCGTTCAGGGCACGTCGGATAATCTAATGATTTAAAGTCAGCATCAAATATTTACTCCTCGGTTCAAAGGTACAAGATAGTTAGAAAAGGTTTGACGTGACCGGGAGGCATCGTCCCTCCCTGCCGCGCGCCAGAGGCCTGCCCCACGAAGCCGGAGGCCTGCCCCACGAAGCCGGAGGCCTGCCCCACGAAGCCAGAGGCCTGCCCCACGAAGCCAGAGGCCTGCCCCACGAAGCCAGAGGCCTGCCCCACGAAGCCAGAGGCCTGCCCCACGAAGCCAGAGGCCTGCCCCACGAAGCCAGAGGCCTGCCCCACGAAGCCAGGGCCTGCCCCACGAAGCCACAGGCCTGCCCCACGAAGCCAGAGGCCTGCCCCACGAAGCCAGAGGCCTGCCCCACGAAGCCAGAGGCCTGCCCCACGAAGCCAGAGGCCTGCCCCACGAAGCCAGAGGCCTGCCCCACGAAGCCAGAGGCCTGCCCCACGAAGCCAGAGGCCTGCCCCACGAAGCCAGAGGCCTGCCCCACGAAGCCAGAGGCCTGCCCCACGAAGCCAGAGGCCTGCCCCACGAAGCCAGAGGTGCTCTCAGCGGCTAACTTCAGGGAACACTAGGGGTTTCCGGTCCTACGAAGCTGGTTCACTTGTTGGAGGGCTAGATCTCCATGGTAACTGATGCTGGAACCTAGGCTGTGCTCCGAAGCCGGATAGGTTCCAGGATAAGAGATCAACTCAGCGAAAGCACCGCCTGCTGACCAATCAGAGCTCAGTGTGCAGAGGAAACACAGTTTAAGCTGCCGCTGCAGGAAAGACGGCCAAAATCACCGTCTGTGTGAACGTGAACGTGAACGTGAACAGAACGTGAACAGAACGTGAACGTGAGCTCCATCTGCAGAGCAGTCTGACTGACTCTGAGGCTTTGATCCTGATCAAGGGTTTGAGTCATGTTTAAAGTTTAACTTCTGTGTCTGATATTAGAGTTCACTTTTCATTCAGGAAGTATGACGCTGCGCTGTCAGTGGCTCTCCAGGTCTGTGATTGGTCGAATGCTCCAGATCCCACCTCTCATGTGAACGCCTAGCTAGATAGGACACGGCTGGCTGAGCGTCGACTGGATGACCCGCGTGGTAGGACCGCTCAGCGAGAGCGCGTGTGTTCTGGATTAGGCCGACCGGCTAACTCCAACACATCAGGTGAGGATGAACCGGCTTCGTAGGACAGGCCTCTGGTACACTTACAACAACAACAACAGTTTTATTGTTGTTAATATCAACACTCTGGGTAATACAGGCTTTTATTTTGGTGGGTTTAAAAAGGAACTAACAGGAAGTGCAAGCAGCAGTTACCACGACAACCTAAAGCTAATTAAAGTTGGCAGTTAGTTGAGGAGCTAATGCTAATGGCTTCATTCAAAAAGTTTCACTGAGGCATTGTGGGAGATGTGGGCGGGGACAGCAGGAGGTGTGCTGGTTAATGATTGGCTGGTTTAACGCTAACTTCATAAAGTGCAGACAAGTAACACACAGGTAACACACACACAGGTAACACACAGGTAACACACACACACACACACAGGTCTGTATGATGGTCTAAAGTGCAGTTTCCTGGTTTCCCTGAACCAATCAGTGAGGAGCTCCTGCAGGTATGGGCGGGGCTAAACTGTGATCGGATTGGTTGATTTGTCCTGTGATGGTGATGACAGACAGTTCTTATCGTCAGGACTTGAACGCCTCGCGGGTCTTTGGGGTCAAATAAAGCCCTGATTGAGGACTCTGGACCCCATTCTGGTCCCTGGTGAAGTTCTGGAGGACTTTGGACCCCCTGCACGTCCCTAGTGAAGGTCTGGAGGACTCTGGACCCCCTGCTGGTCCCTGGTGAAGTTCTGGAGGTCTCTGGACTATGGACCCCCTGCTGGTCCCTGGTGAAGTTCTGGAGGACTTTGGACCCCCTGCACGTCCCTAGTGAAGGTCTGGAGGACTCTGGACCCCCTGCTGGTCCCTGGTGAAGTTCTGGAGGTCTCTGGACTATGGACCCCCTGCTGGTCCCTGGTGAAGTTCTGGAGGACTTTGGACCCCCTGCACGTCCCTAGTGAAGGTCTGGAGGACTCTGGACCCCCTGCTGGTCCCTGGTGAAGTTCTGGAAGACTCTGGACCCCCTGCTCGTCCCTAGTGAAGGTCTGGAGGACTCTGGACCCCCTGTTGGTCCCTGGTGAAGGTCTGGAGGACTTTGGACCCCCTGCACGTCCCTAGTGAAAGTCTGGAAGACTCTGGACCCCCTGCTCGTCCCTAGTGAAGGTCTGGAGGACTCTGGACCCCCTGCTGGTCCCTGGTGAAGGTCTGGAGGTCTCTGGAGGACTCTAGACCCCCTGCTCGTCCCTAGTGAATGTCTGGAGGACTCTGGACCCCCTGCTTGTCCCTAGTGAATGTCTGGAGGACTCTGGAGCCCCTGCTGGTCCTTGGTGAAGGTCTGGAGGTCTCTGGACCCCCTGCTGGTCTCTAGTGAAGGTCTGGAAGACTCTGGGCCCCCTGCTCGTCCCTAGTGAAGGTCTGGAGGACTCTGGACCCCCTGCTGGTCCCTGGTGAAGGTCTGGAGGTTTCTGGACCCCCTGCTGGTCCCTAGTGAAGGTCTGGAGGACTCTGGACCCCCTGCTGGTCCCTAGTGAAGGTCTGGAGGACTCTGGACCCCCTGCTGGTCCCTGGTGAAGGTCTGGAGGTTTCTGGACCCCCTGCTGGTCCCTAGTGAAGGTCTGGAAGACTCTGGACCCCCTGCTCGTCCCTAGTGAAGGTCTGGAGGACTCTGGACCCCCTGCTGTTCCTTGGTGAAGGTCTGGAGGTCTCTGGAAGACTCTGGACCTCTTGCTGGTCCCTGGTGAAGGTCTGGAGGTCTCTGGACCCCCTGCTGGTCCCTGGTGAAGAGAACCAGATGATCCGGGTCAGGTTCTGATGGGCAGCGGGTTCCTGGGAGAACCAGATGAGCCGGGTCAGGTTCTGATGGGCAGCGGGTTCCTTGGAGAACCAAATGATCCGGGTCAGGTTCTGATGGACAGCGGGTTCCTGGGAGAACCAAATGATCCGGGTCAGGTTCTGATGGGCAGTGGGTTCCTTGGAGAACCAGATGATCCGGGTCAGGTTCTGATGGGCAGCGGGTTCCTTGGAGAACCAGATGATCCGGGTCAGGTTCTGATGGGCAGCTGGTTCCTTGGAGAACCAGATGATCCGGGTCAGGTTCTGATGGGCAGCTGGTTCCTTGGAGAACCAGATGATCCGGGTCAGGTTCTGATGGGCAGCGGGTCTCTAACTAGGGATGGAGACGTGGAACTCTTTTAAAGTCTTTCAGACAGACTTAAGGTGATTCAGTGAGGGCGGCTAAAGTGCTAAAGAGCTAACGTGCTAAAGAGCTAACGTGCTAAAGAGCTAACGTGCTAAAGAGCTAACGTGCTAAAGTGTCTGGTGGTAGAGCGAGGATCTGCGGTGGGTTCCCCAGAGGTTCTCAAAGGGTTCTCAGTGGGTCCTCTGGCCCTCGTTGGGTGTGATAACAAACCCAGTTCTCACCAGTAGGGGGCGCTGGTCTCCACGCTGCCACAGCTCTGCCAGAGGAATACCCCCGTAGAGGTTCTGGGGCTGCCGAACGGGTCAATCTGGTCCCGCTGTTTCTGGTTCTGGATCTGCAGCCCGGGGCTATCAGTCTCCTGGTTCTTCCCGGGACTCTGGTCCACCAGCCGGTAGTTGTTCCCCTGGTTGTTGTCCCAGAAGGTTCCCTCCGGAGTGTGGTACTGGACGCAGAACTCGACCCGGTCTTTGGGGTGCAGAAGCTCCGGTACGCAGGCGCAGAAGGAGAAGGTGCTGGTGTCGGGGGAACCGTACACCTGGTTCAGGTACGAACACGGAACGTCCTGGAAGCAGCGCCAAGAGTCGAAGGTGATCCGGACCCACACCTTCTTCTGGAAGCAGAGGTTCTGCACCTGAACGGTTCCCGAGAGCAGGCGCTCCTGCAGAGAACACGTCTCCAGAACCACCTGCTGGGACTTCAGACGGTTCCTCAGGTCCAGATAGTCTGCTGCCGGCGGGGTGAAGTCCAGAACCAGAGCCGGAGACCCGTCTGCTGAGAGAGGGACAGGAAACAGTCAGGATTCACTTCACTGATTCTAGAGGAGAAACAGAGCCGTGGTTCTGGAACAAGAATAAAAACCCTACGATAAGTGATGACTGACAACAACAACAACAACAACAACAACAACAACAACAACGATGTAGTTAAGTAGGAACATGTCAACTCGATTTTGACAGGATAACAACTGGTGACTTCTAGAATTGTGTGAGTAGCATTCTGTCTCTAGACTTCTCTGTTTCAGTGTGTGTGTGTGTGTGTGTGTGTGTGTGTGTGTGTGTGTGTGTGTGTGTGTGTGTGTGTGTGTGTGTGTTCTCTGTATCAATGCTCTGTAGTTCAAACCGCTCCAGTATCTGTCAGGCAGAAACTTGGGACACGTAATCTGCCTGAAACCTTAAAACTGACCTAACTGACTGCTAGGGTTAACTTTGATTTAAACATGTGTAGAACACTAAGAGCTGTATTGACGAGGTGTAACTGTGTTAAGGGTTAAACTCATAACTTTATAACTTAGGGTTTAATGTCACTGTGAAACCATTGGGCCACTGAAAAGACACTATAGCAACTCAGGAGGGAGCCAGTCTCGATTTCCTTTTGAGGGCCACTGAGTATTAGTGAACTAAAGGGGCGTGGCCCCACAGCTGGGAGAACTCAGCAATCAGGCGTCCATTCAGGTAGCTCTTTCCTGGAGCGTCAGCTTCAGACGAAGACTGACAAAGACAAAGGAGTCCTGCTGGAGTCAGAGAGACAAAGACAAAGGAGTCCTGCGGGAGTCAGAGAGACAAAGACAAAGGAGTCCTGCTGGAGTCAGAGAGACAAAGACAAAGGAGTCCTGCTGGAGTCAGAGAGACAAAGACAAAGGAGTCCTGCGGGAGTCAGAGAGACAAAGACAAAGGAGTCCTGCTGGAGTCAGAGAGACAAAGACAAAGGAGTCCTGCTGGAGTCAGAGAGACAAAGACAAAGGAGTCCTGCTGGAGTCAGAGAGACAAAGACAAAGGAGTCCTGCTGGAGTCAGAGAGACAAAGACATTGGAGTCCTGCTGGAGTCAGAGAGACAAAGACAAAGGAGTCCTGCTGGAGTCAGAGAGACAAAGACATTGGAGTCCTGCGGGAGTCAGAGAGACAAAGACAAAGGAGTCCTGCGGGAGTCAGAGAGACAAAGACAAAGGAGTCCTGCTGGAGTCAGAGAGACAAAGACATTGGAGTCCTGCTGGAGTCAGAGAGACAAAGACAAAGGAGTCCTGCTGGAGTCAGAGAGACAAAGACATTGGAGTCCTGCGGGAGTCAGAGAGACAAAGACAAAGGAGTCCTGCGGGAGTCAGAGAGACAAAGACAAAGGAGTCCTGCTGGAGTCAGAGAGACAAAGACAAAGGAGTGCTGCTGGAGTCAGAGAGACAAAGACAAAGGAGTCCTGCGGGAGTCAGAGAGACAAAGACAAAGGAGTCCTGCGGGAGTCAGAGAGACAAAGACAAAGGGGTCCTGCGGGAGTCAGAGAGACAAAGACAAAGGAGTCCTGCTGGAGTCAGAGAGACAAAGACAAAGGAGTCCTGCTGGAGTCAGAGAGACAAAGACAAAGGGGTCCTGCGGGAGTCAGAGAGACAAAGACAAAGGAGTCCTGCGGGAGTCAGAGAGACAAAGACAAAGGGGTCCTGCGGGAGTCAGAGAGACAAAGACAAAGGAGTCCTGCTGGAGTCAGAGAGACAAAGACAAAGGAGTCCTGCTGGAGTCAGAGAGACAAAGACAAAGGAGTCCTGCTGGAGTCAGAGAGACAAAGACAAAGGAGTGCTGCTGGAGTCAGAGAGACAAAGACAAAGGAGTCCTGCTGGAGTCAGAGAGACAAAGACAAAGGAGTGCTGCTGGAGTCAGAGAGACAAAGACAAAGGAGTCCTGCTGGAGTCAGAGAGACAAAGACAAAGGAGTGCTGCTGGAGTCAGAGAGACAAAGACAAAGGAGTCCTGCTGGAGTCAGAGAGACAAAGACAAAGGAGTGCTGCTGGAGTCAGAGAGACAAAGACAAAGGAGTGCTGCTGGAGTCAGAGAGACAAAGACAAAGGAGTCCTGCTGGAGTCAGAGAGACAAAGACAAAGGAGTCACAAAGAGGAGGTAAACCCTACTCTGATTGAGCTAAGTGTCGCTGGTGTTTTATTTGATTTGGTTGTCTAGCCCCTCAGGCTGTAACCATGTGTCTCCTCTCAGGTACCTCTGGCCCCGTGTATCTCCTGATCGATACACCCGGCCTGCTCTCGTCTGTCCCACGTGCTCCATGACATCCAGCATCTAGTTTCAGGCGGCCTGTGGAACTGCAGTCAGCTGTTCCTCAGGCCCACTCTCGACCCGTCTGACGTTATAAACTACAGGCCTGTCTCTCTCCTCCCGTTCCTGTCTTCAAACAACTCTCCTGCTCTCTCCATCAGAACCACCTTCTGGATCCGCACCAGTCTGGGTTCAAGGCAGGCCACTCCACAGAAACTGCCCTCCTTGCTGTCTCTGAGGAACTGCACACGGCTAAAGCAGCCTCCCTCTCCTCTGTCCTGACCTAACTATCAACATCGGCCCCTCTGCTGTCTCCCCGACTCAGACTGCAAGGACTCTGGGTGAGACCCTGGATAACAACCTGTCCTTCACTGCAAACATCGCTGCTCCAACCCGCTGCTGCAGATACACGCTCTACAGCATGAGGAGGACGCGTCCCCAGCTGACCCAGAGAGCCACGCAGGTTCTGGTCCAGGCTCTCGTCACCTCTCTAGACTACTGCAGCTCCCTCCTGGCTGGTCTGCCTGCATGTGCCATCCGACCTCTCTCATCCAGAATGCAGCGGCTCGTCTGGTCTCCAACCTTCCTGAATGTTCCACACCACGCCGCTACGCCGCTCCTCCGCTCCCTCCACTGGCTTCCGGTAACTGCTAGAATCCACTTCAAGACCCTGGTGCTTGCGTACCATGCTGCGAATGGATCTGGCCCTTCCTACATCCAGGACACGGTTAAACCGTGCACCCCAGCACGTGCTCTCCGCTCTGCATCAGCCAGACGACTCGCTGCACCCTCGCTGCGAGGGGGACCCAAGTTCCCATCAGCAGAAACACGTGGGTTTGCTGTCCTGGCTCCAAGATGGTGGAATGAGCTCCCATTGACATCAGGACCGCAGAAAGCTCACACACCTTCCAGACTGAAGCTCATCTCTCTGACTCCACCTCGAGGATAGAACTACTAACAAAGCTCTTATATACTAACAAAGCACTTATATACTAACAAAGCACTTATATACTAACAAAGCACTTATATACTAACAAAGCACTTATATACTAACAAAGCACTGGCTCCTCTAAAGCCAGTTGAGTAGCACTTGAAATGCTTGGCTCTATGAAACCTGATGTTCTTATGACTCTGTTTTCTTCCTGGTCGAACGCACTTATTGTCGCTCTGGATAAAAGCTTCAGCTAAATGTGATGTCAACACAGGTCCTGGTTCTCACCTGTCCTGTCTCTCAGGTCCTGGTTCTCACCTGTCCTGTCTCTCAGGTGCCGGTTCTCACCTGTCCTGTCTCTCAGGTCCTGGTTCTCACCTGTCCTGTCTCTCAGGTCCTGGTTCTCACCTGTCCTGTCTCTCAGGTCCTGGTTCTCACCTGTCCTGTCTCTCAGGTGCCGGTTCTCACCTGTCCTGTCTCTCAGGTGCCGGTTCTCACCTGTCCTGTCTCTCAGGTCCTGGTTCTCACCTGTCCTGTCTCTCAGGTCCTGGTTCTCACCTGTCCTGTCTCTCAGGTCCTGGTTCTCACCTGTCCTGTCTCTCAGGTCCTGGTTCTCACCTGTCCTGTCTCTCAGGTCCTGGTTCTCACCTGTCCTGTCTCTCAGGTCCTGGTTCTCACCTGTCCTGTCTCTCAGGTCCTGGTTCTCACCTGTCCTGTCTCTCAGGTGATGGTTCTCACCTGTCCTGTCTCTCAGGTGATGGTTCTCACCTGTCCTGTCTCTCAGCTTCAGGTCCTGGTTCTCCGTCAGCAGCTGGTCCTCGTCCTCATTATAAACGTGGACGTTAGCGAGAGCCAGACCCCGAGAGTCCGCGAAAACAACGTTCCTCTTCTTTTTCAGACAGACCGCTGACCTCCTGGTTACCGTGGTGTTAGTGCAGGTGTCGCCGTGGAGACCGGAGGACAGGCAGGGCCTCAGCGGGGAACAGTGTTCTAACAGGAAGGAACCCAGAGGAGGAGAACCGGCCAGACAGAATCTCATCGCCATGTCCACTGGCATCATGTGAGACAGAGCCCCCTGGAGAAACCTGCAGTACAAAGACACAGAACAGGGTCCAGAACCGTAAAGACACAGAACAGGGTCCAGAACCGTAAAGACACAGAACAGGGTTCAGAACCCTGCAGTCAGCATGTCGTTGTGCTCCTGTGGGGATTGTCCACAGTATGGAGAATGTTAGTCGCTTTGGATAAAAGCGTTTAACAAGTGACATGTAATAATAACAAAGAACAGGGTTCAGTTGGAGAACCCTAAAGACACAGAACAGGGTTCAGTTGGAGAACCCTAAAGACACAGAACAGGGTTCAGTTGGAGAACCCTAAAGACACAGAACAGGGTTCAGTTGGAGAACCCTAAAGACACAGAACAGGGTTCAGTTGGAGAACCCTAAAGACACAGAACAGTTGGAGAACCCTAAAGACACAGAACAGGGTTCAGTTGGAGAACCTTAAAGACACAGAACAGGGTTCAGTTGGAGAACCCTAAAGACACAGAACAGGGTTCAGTTGGAGAACCCTAAAGACACAGAACAGGGTTCAGTTGGAGAACCCTAAAGACACATAACAGGGTTCAGTTGGAGAACCTTAAGACACAGAACAGGGTTCAGTTGGAGAACCCTAAAGACACAGAACAGGGTTCATTTGGAGAACCCTAAAGACACAGAACAGTTGGAGAACCCTAAAGACACAGAACAGGGTTCAGTTGGAGAACCCTAAAGACACAGAACAGTTGGAGAACCCTAAAGACACAGAACAGGGTTCAGTTGGAGAACCTTAAAGACACAGAACAGGGTTCAGTTGGAGAACCCTAAAGACACAGAACAGGGTTCAGTTGGAGAACCCTAAAGACACAGAACAGGGTTCAGTTGGAGAACCCTAAAGACACATAACAGGGTTCAGTTGGAGAACCTTAAGACACAGAACAGGGTTCAGTTGGAGAACCCTAAAGACACAGAACAGGGTTCAGGTGGAGAACCTTAAGACACAGAACCGGGTTCAGTTGGAGAACCCTAAAGACACAGAACAGGGTTCAGTTGGAGAACCCTAAAGACACAGAACAGTTGGAGAACCCTAAAGACACAGAACAGGGTTCAGTTGGAGAACCCTAAAGACACAGAACAGGGTTCAGTTGGAGAACCTTAAAGACACAGAACAGGGTTCAGTTGGAGAACCCTAAAGACACAGAACAGGGTTCAGTTGGAGAACCCTAAAAGACACAGAACAGGGTTCAGTTGGAGAACCCTAAAGACACAGAACAGGGTTCAGTTGGAGAACCCTAAAGACACAGAACAGGGTTCAGTTGGAGAACCCTAAAGACACAGAACAGGGTTCAGTTGGAGAACCTTAAAGACACAGAACAGGGTTCAGTTGGAGAACCCTAAAGACACAGAACAGGGTTCAGTTGGAGAACCCTAAAAGACACAGAACAGGGTTCAGTTGGAGAACCCTAAAGACACAGAACAGGGTTCAGTTGGAGAACCCTAAAGACACAGAACAGTTGGAGAACCCTAAAGACACAGAACAGGGTTCAGGTGGAGAACCTTAAGACACAGAACAGGGTTCAGTTGGAGAACCCTAAAGACACAGAACAGGGTGTCTGGCTGTCTGGCTTCCTGCATAAAGTCAAGTGCTCGGCGCAGTTGTGTGGATAGAGCGCTCCTCTGTTTTAATTTAAACAGCTCCTTATATCCGTTAGCGCAGCTAGCTAGCACCAGATGCTAACAACAACAAGAGCCGCGTTCACACTGCGGTACGGTAATGCACGTAAGGTCTCTCTCTCGCTCGCTCGGACCACACACACACACCCTCCGGGTCCTCCCGATGGCCAGTCGGTGCCTGCCGGTGAGCGTGGAAGTGTGGTCTGCCACAAGCGGGCGGCAGGAGCGGGGCTGTCAGCAGCATCAGCTTGTAGATGGTATTTTAAACTCGATGCTCTGAAACTACGGGGCGGCCGAGGAAAAAAAATACACATGCGTTAATCGCGTTAAAATAATTAGTGGCGTTAATTTTTTTTGCGTTAACGCGTTATTAACGCGTTAACTTGACAGCCCTAATATATATATATATATATATCGCTGGCATCGCTAATATATATATATATATATATATATATATATATATATATATATATATTAGGGATGCCAGCGATTATTCGAATATTCGTTACAGTCTCCATATTCGAAAATTATTTTTAAAGATTCGATTTTATTTATATATTTTTTTATTATAATTTTTTTTCTTCTTTTTTTTTCCTGGCTTAGTTTCAACCAAAATATAGTAATGTAGTAATATAGACTAATGCTAATAATAGTATTAATAATTGTAAATGGCCATTGGTCACACCACCAGTTTGTTTTACTGTAAACTTGGAGGAAGCCTGCGCGCAGAGTGCAGACTGCTGCAGCGTGCTATATATATATATATATATATATATATATATATATATATATATAATATATATATATATATATATCGCTGGCATCGCTAATATATATATATATATAAAAAGATTATATTTATTTACTTTCTCATACAATTATATGTATTGGGCAGTTTAGGAAAGCACCTGAGAAACTGTTGTTGTTGTTGTTGTTGTTCAAACAACAAAAATAAATACAGCATGAAATACTTTAGACAGACATTTATAACCGGTTGAGCCCTTTATAAAGATCCGAGACATTAAAGCAGGAAGAAAAGAAGAATGGACATTATAATGATGAATACAGTCGTGCTGCTGCTCAGAGTTGGGGGTAGGATGTATTTATAATCTGATGCTCAGACTGCATAGGTTAGCGTTAGCACAGGCTAAAGTGCTGCTGCTGACCCTAACCCTCAGACTGCATAGGTTAGCGTTAGCACAGGCTAAAGTGCTGCTGCTGACCCTAACCCTCAGACTGCATAGGTTAGCGTTAGCACAGGCTAAAGTGCTGCTGCTGACCCTAACCCTCAGACTGCATAGGTTAGCGTTAGCACAGGCTAAAGTGCTGCTGCTGACCCTAACCCTCAGACTGCATAGGTTAGCGTTAGCACAGGCTAAAGTGCTGCTGCTGACCCTAACCCTCAGACTGCATAGGTTAGCGTTAGCACAGGCTAAAGTGCTGCTGCTGACCCTAACCCTCAGACTGCATAGGTTAGCGTTAGCACAGGCTAAAGTGCTGCTGCTGACCCTAACCCTCAGACTGCATAGGTTAGCGTTAGCACAGGCTAAAGTGCTGCTGCTGACCCTAACCCTCAGACTGCATAGGTTAGCGTTAGCACAGGCTAAAGTGCTGCTGCTGACCCTAACCCTCAGACTGCATAGGTTAGCGTTAGCACAGGCTAAAGTGCTGCTGCTGACCCTAACCCTCAGACTGCATAGGTTAGCGTTAGCACAGGCTAAAGTGCTGCTGCTGACCCTAACCCTCAGACTGCATAGGTTAGCGTTAGCACAGGCTAAAGTGCTGCTGCTGCTGACCCTAACCCTCAGACTGCATAGGTTAGCGTTAGCACAGGCTAAAGTGCTGCTGCTGACCCTAACCCTCAGACTGCATAGGTTAGCGTTAGCACAGGCTAAAGTGCTGCTGCTGACCCTAACCCTCAGACTGCATAGGTTAGCGTTAGCACAGGCTAAAGTGCTGCTGCTGACCCTAACCCTCAGACTGCATAGGTTAGCGTTAGCACAGGCTAAAGTGCTGCTGCTGACCCTAACCCTCAGACTGCATAGGTTAGCGTTAGCACAGGCTAAAGTGCTGCTGCTGACCCTAACCCTCAGACTGCATAGGTTAGCGTTAGCACAGGCTAAAGTGCTGCTGCTGACCCTAACCCTCAGACTGCATAGGTTAGGGTTAGCACAGGCTAAAGTGCTGCTGCTGACCCTAACCCTCAGACTGCATAGGTTAGCGTTAGCACAGGCTAAAGTGCTGCTGCTGACCCTAACCCTCAGACTGCATAGGTTAGCGTTAGCACAGGCTAAAGTGCTGCTGCTGACCCTAACCCTCAGACTGCATAGGTTAGCGTTAGCACAGGCTAAAGTGCTGCTGCTGACCCTAACCCTCAGACTGCATAGGTTAGCGTTAGCACAGGCTAAAGTGCTGCTGCTGACCCTAACCCTCAGACTGCATAGGTTAGCGTTAGCACAGGCTAAAGTGCTGCTGCTGACCCTAACCCTCAGACTGCATAGGTTAGCGTTAGCACAGGCTAAAGTGCTGCTGCTGACCCTAACCCTCAGACTGCATAGGTTAGCGTTAGCACAGGCTAAAGTGCTGCTGCTGACCCTAACCCTCAGACTGCATAGGTTAGCGTTAGCACAGGCTAAAGTGCTGCTGCTGACCCTAACCCTCAGACTGCATAGGTTAGCGTTAGCACAGGCTAAAGTGCTGCTGCTGACCCTAACCCTCAGACTGCATAGGTTAGGGTTAGCACAGGCTAAAGTGCTGCTGCTGACCCTAACCCTCAGACTGCATAGGTTAGCGTTAGCACAGGCTAAAGTGCTGCTGCTGACCCTAACCCTCAGACTGCATAGGTTAGCGTTAGCACAGGCTAAAGTGCTGCTGCTGACCCTAACCCTCAGACTGCATAGGTTAGCGTTAGCACAGGCTAAAGTGCTGCTGCTGACCCTAACCCTCAGACTGCATAGGTTAGCGTTAGCACAGGCTAAAGTGCTGCTGCTGACCCTAACCCTCAGACTGCATCAGATGATAACAACATCTCATAAATCAATAAGAGGGTAAGTGCAGCAGCAGTGGCGCAGTTACCTGATGTTCATCTAAACTTTGTTTCTGCAGAACCTGCAGAACCCAGAGAAACTCTGCAGGACTTCCGGGTGCAGAACCCTCCCGGTGCAGAACCCTCCCGGTGCAGAACCTAGCCCCTGCAGAACCCGCTTCTTCTTCGTCTTTTTTTGTTCACTTTGTTTTCTCCAGCCATTTTAAGCCGAGAAGCCGTTGCTCCACAAGCCCCGCCCCCACAGAGGACAGCAGCCAATCAGCGCTCAGCTGCGTCAGCTGCTCACCCCTTGGCCAATCAGAGAGAAGCTAGCGGTCCAGCCGTGACCTAAAGGATGAGGAGCTCCGGGATATGGAAGCCCAGAGGCTTGTCTGGTAGGAACTTTTTATTTTAATCACTAGTTATATTTAAAACTTGAAAACTGTGATCAAATGAAACGCATAAAACATGACCTGTTTCTACAAACTAACATCACATATGGAAGTAAAACTCAGATGGAATCGAGTGTATTTATTTAGAAAAGAGGTTTGTGTTTCAGGTTGACCTGAGTCCTGTCAGACCGCGCTGAGGGCTCCTGTCTGCAATAGGACCACAGGTTCTCTCTGGGTTCTCTCTGGGTTCTCTCTGGGTTCTCTCTGGGTTCTCTCTGGGTTCTCTCTGGGTTCTCTCTGGGTTCTGCAGAACCTGGAACCAGTGGCGGAGTCAGGACATTTCCCGTGGGGTGGCCAGGATGGAACCAGTGATCATTTTGGGGTGGCATTGAAATCACTATTATATGAACATAAAAATACATCTCACTATAAAACAAGGGGTTATTTAAGGCACCGACACACACCTCTACATTATTTGGGATTAAGTGGTGGAATAGATCAAATCATATTCAGTATATCTAACTATTTTGTTCTTATTCCCACAGGCAATGTATCAACAAAGCTTACATTATACAAATACAATATAATATAAGGGGTTATTTAATATAATATATTATATATTAAGGGTTGATGTTATTATGTTTAGCTTATGGTGATCAGCAGCACGATGAGCTGCCATCAGGAATACACACACACACACATCATTTAAATAAGAGTTTTTAAATTCAATGATTGGTTAAGAATAAACATCTTAAAGTAAATAACAATAAACAATAGCCCTTAACTCTGTAAGGCCCCCGGTTGTAATTGTACCACATTACTTTAAGCTATCCAAAAAAGTCAGTAAATGTTTAGTTTACATCGTCAACAGGTCCTTTGTTCAGCCTCACCATGCTGTTGGGCAGCCCATGCGTTACAGGTCCTGCCCTCTGGCCACACATAGAAGTCCTGACAATAGATCTCAACAGTCATCTTTTATGCTGTGAATGCCTTTTTAATGATATCATTTTGGAATGGAACATTCTCAACACGAATGCATCAATCCAAATAAATATAACTTAAATATGTGGAGAAATACTGGGTGGGAAATGTATGTCTCCCTTCAGATATGTTAAGTGGCATGTAAGTCAACACAATGCAGCTCACCTCCTTCAAAGTGAAATGAAAAACCTCAGCATACAACGGACTTCGCTTAGCTACCAGACCACTCATGGACCACACCACCTTTTCTCTTGAAACACTGGGTGACATACTGTCGCCCTTTAGTTCCTCTCTCTTTTCTTCCTCTCCTTTCTTTTCTTTCTCACAGCCTGGCTGTGAGTCCTTCAGACATGGTGTTGTACCCTTTTAAAAGGGAAATAGTGAGTGAGAGAAGTGAAGACATACAATCACGCAGCTCCCGCCTTCACTCGTCTGAATCGAGCCGTCTTTATAATGAAGCTTGTACATTTACAATGAATACACTCACATCTCAGGACCAAGAATGATGACTAAATTCTCCTTTATCTTTAGCTCTTTAACAGCGGTAAAACAACATCTGTATGGCCATGTGAATGCAACAGTGCCTAGCTTAGCTGCTAACAACATGACAAACGGTCAGATTCAGCGGCACCACGAGGTGTACAGCAGCTAGCTTCAATGCTCACAGAGTTAGCCAGAATTAGCAAGAACCTTCAAACAATACAACAAAGTGCAAAATACACACTTTCCTCCCACAACGAACCACGGTGATGTAATACGGATTATATATAACATGGTTGATAGATGTATCGTGCTTTGTTTACTGTAATTACCTTAAAAAGGGAAATAGTGAGTGAGAGAAGTGAAGACATTCAATCACGCAGCTCCCGCCTTCACTCGTCTGAATCGAGCGAGGAAGAGCGCAGTGATCCCTCCCACTGGAGCCCCAAGGCATTACCAACAGATTAACGCACAATCAACCCATACAGCAGGATACATCTATCGCTCAGAATTTACTATTCTTGTCTGTCACAATGGCACACCGTAAGCAGTGGCACCAGCAGGGGGGGCCATGGCTACCCTGATATATTTGTTGGCCCCCCCACCACACACCGCCGCGCCAGTCACGTATGGTAGTTATCTGATATTTAACAACAAATACACAGCCAGCGATTCGCTTGAGTTGAGCTTCCAACCCTCATACTGCAGCCCCTCCGTCTTCCTCTGGGTTAGGGTTAGAGGCTAACCACTCTGACACTCACGCGCACCACTCTGACACAATGAACCCATAACTCAGGTCCTATAAGTACCTTGGTGTCCATCTGGATAGTACACTCCGCTGGAAGGCGCATGTTCCAGGTCTGTGCTCTAGACTTCAACAGCGATTGTACTTTCTGCGTCGACTCCGGGCTTTCGGAGTGGACCAGAAGTTCATGTTACTGTTCCATCATGCCGTGTTGGAGAGCATCATGAGGTGTTACTGCCTGGTACGGTGACTTGACAGTGAGTCAAAGTCACAGATCGCTCGCCTGGTACAGACGGCTATGAGAAGTATTGCAAAGACTAGAGCACTTAGTTGGCATACAGGGAACTGCTTTAGGCTGGTTTAGGTCCTATCTATCTGAACGCTCTCAGTTTGTACGTGTTAACGATGAATCTTCCACGCAAACCAAAGTTAGCCATGGAGTGCCACAGGGCTCAGTGCTCGGACCTATTTTGTTCACATTATATATGCTTCCGTTAGGCAATATTATAAGGAATCATTCTGTAAACTTTCATTGTTATGCGGATGATACTCAACTATATTTATCAATCAAGCCTGATGAAATTAATCATCTAAATAAAATTCAAGACTGCCTTAAGGACTTAAAAACGTGGATGACCTTAAACGATGACCTTTTTGATGTTAAACACAACCAAAACTGAAGTTATTGTACTTGGCCCGAATAATCTACGAAACAAATGATCTAAAGATATACTAACTATGGATGGCATTAATTTGGCCTCCAGTGAGACTATAAGGAATCTTGGTGTTATATTTGATCAGGATTTATCCTTTAACGCCCACATAAAATCAATCTCAAGGACCGCCTACTTCCATCTACGTAACATTGCAGAGATCAGGCATATCTTGCCTCAAAGCGATGCAGAGAAACTAGTCCATGCATTTGTTACTTCTAGGCTGGATTATTGTAACTCTTTACTATCAGGGAGTACCAAGAAGTCAATCAAGTCGCTTCAGCTGATTCAAAATGCTGCGGCTCGTGTACTAACCAGAGTTAGGAAAAGGGACCACATGACTCCTGTTCTGGCTGCCTTACACTGGCTCCCTATAGAACACAGGATAGAATTTAAAGTTCTTCTTCTCGCCTACAAAGCCCTTAATGGGCAGGCGCCATCTTACCTTAAAGAACTCATTATACCCTACTGGCCTGCTAGGGCATTGCGTTCCAAGAATGCAGGGTTGTTGGTTGTTCCTAGAGTCTCTGAAAGTACAATGGGAGCCAGAGCCTTTTCTTATCAAGCTCCACATTTGTGGAATCAGCTTCCAGTTTGTGTTCGGGCGGCAGACACCCTATCCGTTTTTAAGAGTGCGCTGAAGACCTTCCTTTTTGATAAAGCTTATAGTTAGGGCTGATTAGATTCAGCCCCTAGTTTTGCTGATATAGGCTTAGTTTGTCGGGGGACATCTCACTTCTTCCTTCTCTCTGTCTATACCCGTGTCCTCTCATGTTCCGATTAACCCAGCTTCCCCAAATGTCTTTCCTTTTGGTGTCTATATACGCTGGGATCCGGAGTCATGGATGATCCTGCGGTCCTGTATCCTGGATCGCGAGTGCTGGATCTTGAGTCGTGGCTGTGGTCCTGGATCATCGGTCCTGGATGGATATCCTCGTGGATTCATCTTCCTATTATACACACATGCATTTCCAAACATTTGGACTACCTATGTTGCAAATGTATTATCTTCTCAATTTACACACGGCATCTATTGCACGTCTGTCCGTCCTGGGAGAGGGATCCCTCCTCTGTTGCTCTCCCTGAGGGTTCTCCATGTTCCCTTTAAACTGGGTTTTCTTTGGAAGTTTTTCCTTGTACGATGTGAGGGTCTAAGGACAGAGGGTGTCGTATTGTCATACTGATATTCTGTACACACTGTGAAGACCACTGAGACAAATGTAACATTTGTGATATTGGGCTATATAAATAAACATTGATTGATTGATTGATATGGAGGTTAAAAAACACCCACCTCTCCAAAACATATGCGAGCAGTCCGTTATCAGACAGGCAAACCAAATGGAGTCTGATCCCACCCACACACTCCACCCAGGACTCCAGCTGCTACCTTCTGGTGGAAGATTCAGGGTTCCCAAGAGCAGGCTGAACCGCTATCAGCACCCATTCCTACCTATGTCCATTAAGCTTCTTAACATTCACATGTACGTTGGCCATGAGGGTTGTGCAATAGGTCGCCATTGTCAGTATGTGCGTCTGTGTGTTGTGTTTGTTCAAACGGTGTATGACTGATGATTTGTGCATGTCTCTTAATGTCCACTATGTTTGTATATGTACATGTATGCTGAACTGCAGGACGGAGTCCAGAACAAATGTCCTTACAGGGACAATAAAGTATATCGTATCGTATCGCACACAGATGCACACACTACATACATTTCGCCACCAACAAAGCTACACAATTCGTAACGGAGGCCAAGATCTGTAGCCCCAAAGATCACCTCCGTTACATTCTAAGATATCATTCCAATAGCTTGTATATAGACTCGTATTTCACTATTTCACTTTTTTTAAACTATTTTTCTTCTTGTATTTACTTTTTAATATTTACTTGCACTATATTTTTCTGTTTTTCTGTATTATTGTGTTGCTCTGTCTTCATTTCATGGTTGGTAGTCCAGGGTCTCCCCCAGGGTCCCCCCTGGCCAACAGTCTGCGTGACCTGTAGGTAGGGAGGGGCGGGCCAGGTCTCAGGTCTCAGGTCTCGGGTCTCGGGTCCCGGGTCCCGGGTCTCGGGTCTCGGGTCCCGGGTCTCGGGTCTCGGGTCTCAGGAACATTTAGAAGTATGGTTCATGTTCTCTCCTTTCTGCTGATGGTCTCTCTCTCTCCGGTTCCTGAGCGGTGTCACGTTGCCGTGGACGACGTCACGTTGCCGCGGACGACGTCACGTTGCCGCGGACGACATCACGTTGCCGCGGACGACGTCACGTTGCCGCGGACGACGTCACGTTGCCGTGGACGACCCCACGTTCTCCCCTCAGGGCGGTTTTTACAAATCACAAAATGACTCATAAATATATTTTAAATAGTAAACTCTCCTGTTTTCAGGAAACTGAAACTGAAAATAAATGAAGATTTGTTCACTTCTACTAGACTTCTAATAACAAACAAACAACAACAATAATAATAATAAGTGTTTAATATTTAGTCGGGTTATAAAACATACAGACAGGAAATGTGCTTCAACTCTTTGGTTCATCTGCATAGAAACATCGTCGTCAATAACAACAGAAGTGCTTAATATCTGTGCAAAACAACAATACTGTCAACAAAGCAATAATACTGTCAACAAAGCAATAATACAGTCAACAAAACAACAATACTGTCAACAAAGCAATAATACTGTCAAAAAAAAATACTGTCAACAAACATGAGAAACAAACGGTAAACAGCGTCTGTCTGTAACCCTCAGTACGGATTCCTTCATCACTCTGTACCGCGAAATACTGAAGAACCTCTGCAGAACACATCGGAGCCTGAACCCTACAGGAACCCTTTAGGACCTGCAGGACTAACAGGAACCTGAAGCACGAGGAGAACCTGGAAGGAGAACCTGGAAGGAGAACCTGAAGGACTAGGAGAAGCAGCAGAGCAATGGGTTCTGCAAAACGTTCCCTTCAAAGTTGTAAGAAGTAAAATAGAGATTATGGCTTCAACAGCCCGACAGGATGCTACCCTGCTACCCTGATACCCAGAACCACCAGAACCACCAGAACCCGTTCACATCTTCAGAGGGTCGACACTGCACCAACAATAATAATAGCAATAATAACAATAAAACTGTTCTGATGAGGGAACCGACATTAGTTCCCTCACGTCTCCTTCAGTTTAGAGATACATTTTGCTTTGACGGCATGGGAACATCAAGAACCTTAGAACCACCAGAACCATCAGAACCATCAGAACCATCAGGAACCATCAGAACCATCAGGAACCTTGGAACCACCAGGATCCACCAGAAACCACCAGGAACATCAGAAACCTTTGAACCATCAGAATCATCAGAATCATCAGGAACCATCAGAACCATCAGGAACCATCAGAACCATCAGGAACCTTGGAACCACCAGGAACAATCAGAACCATCAGGAACCATCAGAACCATCAGGAACCATCAGAACCATCAGGAACCTTGGAACCACCAGGAACCATCAGAACCATCAGAACCATCAGAATCATCAGGACCTACAGGAGCATCAGGACCTACAGGCAGATGTGGATCAGTTCTCGCTCCAGGTCGTGGATTAGAGTGTCGAAGTCCTTCAAACTGAGTCGACAGTTGAATGGAGCGTCAAAGTCCAGGAACTCTTCGACATAAAGACCTGGTCCTGCTGCTGCTGAAGACCAGGACCCCTTCTTCTGCTCCTCTTCATCACTGCTGCACCTCTTCTTCTGCTCCTCTTCATCACTGCTGCACCTCTTCTTCTGCTCCTCTTCATCACTGCTGCACCTCTTCTTCTGCTCCTCTTCATCACTGCTGCCTGGAACAGAAGAGTCTCAGTCACACACTGTCTCTTTCTGAACTGGGACTCATTGGCCCAGACTACCTGCTCCCCCCAGGACCTACTGAAGCTCCCCGCAGGTCCCCATCCTGGGCCTCATGACCCCTCCCTCACCTTCCTCACCTTCCTCCCTCACCTTCCTCACCTTCCTCCCTCACCTTCCTCACCTTCCTCACCTTCCTCACCTTCCTCACCTTCCTCACCACATCCGAGTCTGAACTGGACTGGTCTGAACTGGTCTGAACTGGACTGGTCTGAACTGGTCTGGTCTGGACTGGTCTGAACTGGACTGGTCTGGACTGGTCTGGACTGGTCTGAACTGGACTGAACTGGACTGGTCTGAACTGGTCTGGTCTGGACTGGTCTGAACTGGACTGGTCTGAACTGGTCTGAACTGGTCTGAACTGGTCTGGACTGGTCTGAACTGGATTGAACTGGACTGGTCTGAACTGGACTGGTCTGGACTGGTCTGAACTGGACTGGTCTGGACTGGTCTGGACTGGTCTGAACTGGACTGAACTGGACTGAACTGGACTGAACTGGTCTGAACTGGTGTTGATGGTACCAGTCTATGCTACACTGATGTATTAACAGGAAGTGATGTCAACAGTTACCTCCGTCGCTGTCGCTTCCTGCCACCTCGTCATAGTCGGCTTCCTGTCCGGACAGGAAGTCCCGCCCACAGACACTCCAGTCCCCGGCATACCGGTTGATCGGCGGCGGACTCTCCAACCGGGCGTCTCGACCACGGCGTGACACCACTTCCTGTTCGGGGCTCTGAGCCAATCGCAGCGCAGGAAGCCGAGGCTGCTTCTTCCGCAGGGGTTTATGGGTCAGGCTGGGGGCGGGAGGGGGGCAGGCGTCGCTGTGGTCATCTGATGGCACTCGATTAGTCGGCACTGAGGGGGAGACAGGGGCAGACGGGGGGAGGTTACATTAGAATACATTTAGCTGAGTCTAAAAGGAGTATCCCAGGAAAACCAGACCCTCAGAGGCCTTCCCAGTTCACACCAGTTTATAACAGCTAATAAAGATAAACCAGTATCGTGTCTTCTTCCGTCTCACTCAGTCTTCAGTTTCTAAGCTGCTGACCATGAGTCTGAACCAGGAGCTGAGTCTGAACCAGGACCAGCTGAGTCTGAACCAGGAGCTGAGTCTGAACCAGGACCAGCAGAGTCTGAACCAGGAGCAGCTGAGTCTGAACCAGGAGCTGAGTCTGAACCAGGACCAGCTGAGTCTGAACCAGGAGCAGCAGAGTCTGAACCAGGACGAGCTGAGTCTGAACCAGGAGCAGCAGAGTCTGAACCAGGACCAGCAGAGTCTGAACCAGGACCAGCTGAGTCTGAACCAGGAGCAGCTGAGTCTGAACCAGGACCAGCAGAGTCTGAACCAGGACCAGCTGAGTCTGAACCAGGAGCAGCAGAGTCTGAACCAGGAGCTGAGTCTGAACCAGGAGCAGCAGAGTCTGAACCAGGACCAGCAGAGTCTGAACCAGGACCAGCTGAGTCTGAACCAGGAGCAGCAGAGTCTGAACCAGGACCAGCTGAGTCTGAACCAGGACCAGCTGAGTCTGAACCAGGACCAGCAGAGTCTGAACCAGGACCAGCTGAGTCTGAACCAGGACCAGCAGAGTCTGAACCAGGACCAGCTGAGTCTGAACCAGGACCAGCAGAGTCTGAACCAGGACTAGCTGAGTCTGAACCAGGACCAGCAGAGTCTGAACCAGGACCAGCAGAGTCTGAACCAGGAGCAGCAGAGTCTGAACCAGGAGCAGCAGAGTCTGAACCAGGACCAGCTGAGTCTGAACCAGGACCAGCTGAGTCTGAACCAGGAGCTGAGTATGAACCAGGACCAGCAGAGTCTGAACCAGGACCAGCTGAGTCTGAACCAGGACCAGCAGAGTCTGAACCAGGACCAGCTGAGTCTGAACCAGGACCAGCTGAGTCTGAACCAGGAGCTGAGTCTGAACCAGGACCAGCAGAGTCTGAACCAGGAGCTGAGTCTGAACCAGGACCAGCAGAGTCTGAACCAGGACCAGCTGAGTCTGAACCAGGACCAGAGTCTGAACCAGGAGCTGAGTCTGAACCAGGAGCAGCTGAGTCTGAACCAGGAGCAGCAGAGTCTGAACCAGGACCAGCAGAGTCTGAACCAGGAGCAGCAGAGTCTGAACCAGGAGCTGAGTCTGAACCAGGACCAGCAGAGTCTGAACCAGGACCAGCTGAGTCTGAACCAGGACCAGCTGAGTCTGAACCAGGACCAGCAGAGTCTGAACCAGGACCAGCAGAGTCTGAACCAGGACCAGCAGAGTCTGAACCAGGACCAGCAGAGTCTGAACCAGGACCAGCAGAGTCTGAACCAGGACCAGAACCCTAGAGAGACTCACCTGGCCACAGCTGCAGCAGGTAATGTAGAGCCTCGATGTGTCTTTTGAAGTCCACCGCACTCTCCTCCCCCAAAGCCTCCCCCCCCCCTGCCTCCCCCTCCCCTCCAGGCCTCCTGGGTGGGGGTGAGCAGAACCGGGCCGAAGCAGACCGCCAGGTTCTGGTGGGTCATCCTGTTCCAGGGGCTGAGGGAGGCCACCAGGCTCAGGTGGTCCAGCAGCAGGGACAGGGTGGCCTGAGAGACAGGGGGTTCAAATTCAGGTGTAGGTTCGGTGGTATATTAGACTATCAAACATGTACGTGTAGTGTGTTACAGGTGTGTGTTACAGGTGTGTGTTACAGGTGTGTGTTACAGGTGTGTGTTACAGGTGTGTGTTACAGGTGTGTGTTACAGGTGTGTGTTACAGGTGTGTGTTACAGGTGTGTGTTACAGGTGTGTGTTTCAGGTGTGTGTTTCAGGTGTGTGTTACAGGTGTGTTACAGGTGTGTGTTACAGGTGTGGGTGTGTGTTACAGATGTGTTACAGGTGTGTGTTTCAGGTGTGTGTTACAGGTGTGTTACAGGTGTGTGTTTCAGGTGTGTGTTACAGGTGTGTTACAGGTGTGTGTTACAGGTGTGTGTTACAGGTGTGTTACAGGTGTGTTACAGGTGTGTGTTACAGGTGTGTTACAGGTGTGTGTTACAGGTGTGTGTTACAGGTGTGTGTTACAGGTGTGTTACAGGTGTGTTACAGGTGTGTTACAGGTGTGTGTTACAGGTGTGTGTTACAGGTGTGTGTTACAGGTGTGTTACAGGTGTGTGTTACAGGTGTGTGTTACAGGTGTGTTACAGGTGTGTGTGTTACAGGTGTGTTACAGGTGTGTTACAGGTGTGTTACAGGTGTGTTACAGGTGTGTTACAGGTTTTCAGGTCTCACCCTCTCAGGCGGGGGCAGACAGGTCAGCAGCTCCACGGTTCTCCGGTTCTGCTCGGGGTCCGGGGCTGTGGGGGGGGCCGCGGGGGGCTGCAGGGTCAAGGCCTCCCTCACCACCTGGTACAGGGAGGAGGTGATGAGGGGGGAGGGCAGCTCCCGCAGGTAGTCCTTCAGGATACCTGAGGACAGGAAGGACTTCAGGAGTTTGAGGAAAGAGGGGGGTCCTGAGGGGACCTGGTGAACACAGAGGACCTCTACTCCCAGCGGCTCAGGAAGAAAGCCCTCAGGATTACAAAAGACCCCCATCACCCCAGCCACAAACTGCTCAGTCTGCTGCGTCTGGCAGGCGGTCCCGCAGCATCCGGACTGACACCACCAG
>CM070437.1:165000-175000 GCA_036324595.1 Champsocephalus gunnari | reverse complement strand
CAGTAGTAGAGGACCATGGAGTGATTCCAGTGGCCTTAGAGCTGCAGAGTGCTTCAGAGCAGCTGATCAGACAGTAGTAGAGGACCATGGAGTGATTCCAGTGGCCTTAGAGCTGCAGAGTGCTTCAGAGCAGCTGATCAGACAGTAGTAGAGGACCATGGAGTGATTCCAGTGGCCTTAGAGCTGCAGAGTGCTTCAGAGCAGCTGATCAGACAGTAGTAGAGGACCATGGAGTGATTCCAGTGGCCTTAGAGCTGCAGAGTGCTTCAGAGCAGCTGATCAGACAGTTGCTGATGTGGGAGAGGACCGTGGAGTGAAGGTATAGCTTAGCTGCTGCAGATGATAGGAAGTTTCTAATGTATCTGTCATTTGACAGATTGAACTTTACTTACGGGGCGAAGAGCATACCGCTGGGACAGAAACATTGACTCTGGTAAGAGCAGGGAGGGGCGTTATGCATTTACGTACATAACAACTGGTGCAAGGACGCCATAATCATGGACAGTCATTGCTCTTCAGACCTGCAGTACTTGATGGTGAAATGCAGGCCTTTTGCTCTACTCCCTGTACACCTGTGCCCCCACTCACCCCACCAACACCATCGTCAAGTTCGCGGACAACACAACCGTGGTTGGACTGATCCCAAGAGGAGATGAGTCGGCCTACAGGGATGACATCCAGAGACTGGCGGTGTGGAGATCAGATCATGACCTCGCTCTGAACTCCATCGAGACAAAATAACTCTTTATAGACTTCAGGAAAAACAGCACAACACCAGATCCACTGTCCATCAACGGCAACTGTGTGGAAGGGTTCCTGCCTTCAGGTTCCTCGGCACACACACCGCCTTCAGGTTCCTCGGCACACACACCGCCTTCAGGTTCCTCGGCACACACACCGCCTTCAGGTTCCTCAGCACACACACCGCTGAAGATCTATCCTGGTCTGTCAACACCACAACATCTGTGAAAAGGCCCAGCAGCGACTCCACCTCCTGAGGATCCTCAGGACAAAGCACCTGGAGGAGAAGCTTCTGGTGTCTTTCCACCGCTGCTCCATCGAGAGTGTGCGGCATATCGCCTCACCACGTGGTGCCAGCTGCTCCGAAGAGGAAAGCCCTTCAGAGGGTCATCAACGCAGCCCAGAAGGTCATCGGCTGCTCACTGCCTTCTCTGGAGGAACTCTTCAGCCAACGTTGCCTCAACAGAGCAGGCAGAATAATTGCAGACTCTTCACCCTGGACACTTCCTGTTTGCTCTTCTGCCCTCCGGTCGACGCTACAGGGCAATTCAATCAAGGACAAACCGACTGAAAAGCAGTTTCTACCCCAGAGCCACACGAGAACTGAACAGTTACAACTTGCAGCTGCACTACTTTTTAAGAGTGTATTAACTTATGAACTGATCGACATCAGAGATGCAAAATATCATCCCTGTGTTTTTATATTGTAAACTGTATTTAAATAATGTGCGGGCATGTATGCATGTTGGTATGGACGTGTGAGCATATGTTTATGTGTGTATATGTTTATATAGATATATATGTATTCGTTTTATGTGTAAATGCACTGCGAGGATTGCTTTATTACATTTCGTTGTACCTGGTGCGATGACAATAAAGGAATTGTATTGTATCTATTTATTGCAGACCTTTTTGATATGGGTTTTGAAATTGAGGTTTGTGTCAATATGTACTCCAAGTACTTGTACTCCGAGACAACCTGAAGTCTCCTTCCAGAAAAGAAAACGTCTTGTTCTGTTATAATGCTGTGGCCCTTGGAGAAGAACATCCACACTTCTTTGAGACATTTGGTTGCAAACAATTATTGTTAAGCCAGGATGTAATGTAATGTAACACTGCTCCCCGGGCGCCGTTCAAAATGGCAGCACACTACTCCTAACACTAGGGTGGGTCAAATGCAGAGAAACAATTTCCCCACGAGGGATTAATAAAAGTAAATCTTAATCTTAATCTTAATATTCTCCAACACATCAGTGACCTTGGTAGCAGCCTCTTCTGCGGTTTTGCCATGAGTAAAAACAACTGTATCATCAGCATACATGAATACATCGCATTCTCCACACACAGAAGGCAGATCATTTATGTACACACTAAACAGGATTGGGCCCAATATAGAGCCCTGCGGTACTCCAGTTGACAAATATAGTGCACTAGACTTATGGTTCTCAATTTGAACACATTGGGAGTGGGATGAAAGATACGAAGTAAAGAGGTTGGTGAATTCTATAGAAAAATGTAAGTTGAGTATTTTTTGCAATAAGATGTTGTGATTAACAGTGTCAAAAGCTTTCCGTAAGTCAAGGAGAAGCCTGTGACCTAAGATTTTCAACGACAGCATTACTCTGTAGCTATGTTAGTTTGACAATAAAGAACCTTGAACCTTCAGAGACCCCCAAAGACCCCCAGAGACCTCCAAAGACCCTTCAAAGACCCAAAAGACCCTCCAGACCCTGAAAACCCCTTCAAAGCCCCCCAAAGACCCCCCAGGTATCCCCTTACCTGTGAGCACGTTGATATCCGGGTACAGGTCATCACTGAGACAGACTGCTGAGCTGTTCCTCTCAAACCAGTCCCTCAGATCCTTCTTCACTGAGGCAGAACCACAGAGCCGGTACAGACCCACCACCTGAGAGACAGGTGAGATACAGGTGAGACAGACAGGTGAGAGACAGGTGAGAGACAGGTGAGACAGACAGGTAGAGACAGGTGAGAGACAGACAGGTGAGAGACAGGTGAGAGACAGACAGGTGAGAGACAGACAGGTGAGAGACAGGTGAGAGACAGGTGAGAGACATTCCAATACATTACATTGCATTTAGCTGAGGCTTTTATCCAAAGCGACTCACAATAAGTGCCCCCTAACCCTAACAGAATCATAAGAACATCAGGTTTCATAGAGCCAAAACATTTCAAGTGCTACTCAGCTGGCTTTAGGTAAGCCAGTCCTTTGTTAGTATATAAGTGCTCTGTTAGTAATTATATCGCTGGAAGTGGAGTGGAAAAAGTTGAGAGAGAGACAGACAGGTGAGAAGGAGACAGGTAGATATGGACAGGTGGACAGGTGTATACAGGTAGGACAGGTGTATACAGGTAGGATAGGTGGACAGGTGTATACAGGTAGGACAGGTGTATACAGGTAGGATAGGTGGACAGGTGTATACAGGTAGGACAGGTGTATACAGGTAGGACAGGTGGACAGGTGTATACAGGTAGGACATGTGTATACAGGTAGGACAGGTGGACAGGTGTATACAGGTAGGACAGGTGTATACAAGTAGGACAGGTGGACAGGTGTATACAGGTAGGACAGGTGGACAGGTGTATACAGGTAGGATAGGTTTATACAGGTAGGACAGGTGGACAGGTGTATACAGGTAGGACAGGTTTATACAGGTAGAACAGGTGGACAGGTGTATACAGGTAGGACAGGTGTATACAGGTAGGACAGGTGGACAGGTGTACCTTGAGTCCTCTGCGCTCGATCTCAGAGACACACTTAGTGATGAGCCGGGGGATGGGGGGGGAGGAGCCTTCTTTCTCCACCAGGTGATGCAGATCCACCCCGAAGACATTAGCTGGGCCCGAGGACTCACTGCAGGACTAAAGGGGGGGACACATTACCTGAAACACCTGAGTACCTGAGCGTCTCTCAGCAGTAGTAGCACTGGTAGTATTAGTAGTAGAAGTATTGGTAGTGTTGGTAGTAGAAATATTGGTAGTATTGGTAGTAGAAGTATTGGTGGTGGTGGCAGTAACAGTATTGGTAGTGTTGGTATTAGAGGTATTGGTAGTATTGGCAGTAGGAGTATTGGTAATAGTTGTATTGGTAGTATTGGTATTGGTGGTAGTAGTAGTATTGGTAGAAGTATTGGTGGTGTTGGCAGTAGGAGTATTGGTAGTGTTGGCAGTAGAAGTATTGGTAGTAGTAGTATTGGTAGTAGAAGTATTGGTAGTAGTATTGGTAGTATAAGTATTGGTAGTAGTAGTATTGGTAGTAGTAGTATTGGTAGTAGAATTATTGGTGGTGTTGGCAGTAGTAGTATTGGTAGTGTTGGTAGTAGAAGCATTGATAGTAGTAGTATTGGTAGTATAAGTATTGGTATTAGAAGTATTGGTGGTGTTGGCAGTAGGAGTATTGGTGGTGTTGGTAGTAGAAGTATTGGTGGTGTTGGCAGTAGGAGTATTGGTAGTGTTGTTAGTATAAGTATTGGTAGTATTGGCAGTAGTAGTATTGGTAGTAGTATTGGTAGTATAAGTATTGGTAGTAGAAGTATTGGTAGTAGAAGTATTGGTGGTGTTGGCAGTAGGAGTATTGGTAGTAGTAGTATTGGTAGTAGAATTATTGGTAGTAGAAGTATTGGTGGTGTTGGCAGTAGGAGCATTGGTGGTAGTAGTAGTATAGGTAGTAGAATTATTGGTAGTGTTGGCAGTAGAAGTATTGATAGTAGTAGTATAGGTAGTAGAAGTATTGGTAGTAGAAGTATTGGTGGTGTTGGCAGTAGGAGTATTGGTAGTGTTGGCAGTAGAAGTATTGATAGTAGTAGTATTGGTAGTAGAAGTATTGGTAGTATTGGCAGTAGGAGTATTGGTAGTAGTAGTATTGGTAGTAGAAGTATTGGTAGTACTGCTGTTACCTGGTTGTCCCAGTTCTCCTGCAGAGACAGCTTCAGGTAGATCAGTCCTCGGGGCTCCAGCCTCACACACAGCTGCTGACTGCGACTCCCTGAAACACACACACACACACACACACACACACACACACACACCTTTAATTAACACACACACACTTTTGATCAAACACACACCTTGAATGATCATAATGTTTATGTCTGTGCAGTACAGTAGTGTGAGGGGGGGGGGTTGTAAGTCACCTTTAAAGAGCGGGGGGATGCAGACCCCCCCCAGAGCACATACCCTGTTCCTTGAGGGGGGGTCTGATGGTCCTCCTGCAGGAGGAGCTAAGACCACAGGAGAAAACTTCAACACCTTTATTAACTCTGCAGAAGAACAGGTGGGACAGGTGAGCAGCAGACAGGTGAGCAGCAGACAGGTGAGCTGCAGACAGGTGAGCAGCAGACAGGTGAGCAGCAGACAGGTGAGCTGTAGACAGGTGGCAGACAAGTGAGCAGCAGACAGGTGAGCAGCAGACAGGTGAGCAGCAGACAGGTGAGCAGCAGACAGGTAAGCTGTAGACAGGTGAGCTGTAGACAGGTGAGCTGCAGACAGGTGAGCTGTAGACAGGTGAGCAGCAGACAGGTGAGCAGGTGAGCAGCAGACAGGTGAGCTGCAGACAGGTGAGCTGTAGACAGGTGAGCAGCAGACAGGTGAGCAGGTGAGCAGCAGACAGGTGAGCTGCAGACAGGTGAGCAGCAGACAGGTGAGCAGCAGACAGGTGAGCAGCAGACAGGTGAGCAGCAGACAGGTGAGCAGGTGAGCAGCAGACAGGTGAGCTGCAGACAGGTGAGCAGCAGACAGGTGAGCAGCAGACAGGTGAGCAGCAGACAGGTGAGCAGCAGACAGGTGAGCAGCAGACAGGTGAGCTGTAGACAGGTGAGCTGTAGACAGGTGAGCAGCAGACAGGTGAGCTGCAGACAGGTGAGCTGCAGACAGGTGAGCAGCAGACAGGTGAGCTGTAGACAGGTGAGCAGCAGACAGGTGAGCTGCAGACAGGTGAGCTGTAGACAGGTGAGCAGCAGACAGGTGAGCTGCAGACAGGTGAGCTGTAGACAGGTGAGCAGCAGACAGGTGAGCAGCAGACAGGTGAGCAGCAGACAGGTGAGCTGCAGACAGGTGAGCAGCAGACAGGTGAGCAGCAGACAGGTGAGCAGCAGACAGGTGCAGTACCGGGGCCCTTTCTCATTTCTCTAACTCCCCTCCTTGTCTCTTAGTCCCGCCCACAGGAGATGCGAGCGAAGGAGCCGAGGAGAGAAGATTCGAGGAGGGGAGCCGAGGAAAGAGGAGTCGAGGAGGGGAGCCGAGGAGAGAGGAGTCGAGGAGGGGAACCGAGGAGAGAGGAGCCGAGGAGGGGAGGAGTCGAGGAGGGGAGCCGAGGATAGAGGAGAGGAACCGAGGAGAGAGGAGTCGAGGAGGGGAGCCGAGGAGAGAGGAGAGGAACCGAGGAGAGAGGAGTCGGGGAGGGGAACCGAGGAGAGAGGAGGGGAACCGAGTAGAGAGGAGTCGAGGAGGAGAAGCAGTCTGATGGACAGATGTGTTCATGACCACTTATATATTCAAAGTAGCAGTGATAAAACCGCTTCTTAAAAAGCACAACCTCGATCCAGAGGTTTTAGCCAACTAGAGACCTATTTCTAATCTTCCGTTCCTCTCAGAGATTCTTGAGAAAGCGGTCGCAAAACAGTTGTGTGATTACTTAAAAAACAATGATGTATTTGAAGATTTTCAGTCTGGCTTTGGAACACATCATAGCACAGAGACAGCTCTGGTTAAAGTCACACATGACATTCTAATAGCCTCAGACAAGGGACTTGTCTCTATTCTTGTTTTGCTCGATCTCAGTGCTGCATTTGATGCTATCGACCATGATATCCTATTGCAAAGACTAGAGCACTTGGTTGGCATACAGGGAACTGCTTTAGGCTGGTTCAGGTCCTATCTATCTGAACGCTCTCAGTTTGTACGTGTTAACGATGAATCTTCCACGCAAACCAAAGTTAGCCATGGAGTGCCACAGGGCTCAGTGCTCGGACCTATTTTGTTCACATTGTATATGCTTCCATTAGGCAATATTATAAGGAATCATTCTGTAAACTTTCATTGTTATGCGGATGATACTCAACTATATTTATCAATCAAGCCTGATGAAATTAATCATCTAAATACAATTCAAGACTGCCTTAAGGACTTAAAAACGTGGATGACCTTAAACTTTTTGATGTTAAACACGACCAAAACTGAAGTTATTGTACTTGGCCCGAAGAATCTACGAAACAAATGATCTAAAGATATACTAACTATGGATGGCATTAATTTGGCCTCCAGTGAGACTGTAAGGAATCTTGGTGTTATATTTGATCAGGATTTATCCTTTAACGCCCACATAAAATCAATCTCAAGGACCGCCTACTTCCATCTACGTAACATTGCAGAGATCAGGCATATCTTGCCTCAAAGCGATGCAGAGAAACTAGTCCATGCATTTGTTACTTCTAGGCTGGATTATTGTAACTCTTTATTATCAGGGAGTACCAAGAAGTCAGTCAAGTGGCTTCAGCTGATTCAAAATGCTTTTGTACTTTTATTTGTAACATTTTGAATGCAGGACTTTTTATCGTAACCGAGTATTCCTACACTCTGGTACCTTTACTCAAGTACAAGATCTGAACTTCTCCCACCTCTCACCTGAGAGTTTTCGCTCATTTCTTGACTTTTTCCGACGCGCTTGCATTAAAATCCGTCTCCCCGTCGCTCTGTGCAGCTGGCCTGTCCCACTACACCTGCTGCGCCCCCCACCCTTCTTTCACACAATGGTATGATCCTAGTGTGTCCTCGCATATGATTGGCCGCATGGTGGCCCAGCTAAATAAAGCCCCGCCCCTGCCTGCAAGGATTCTCAGCAAGAGTAGGAGCGGCTGAGATTCTGCTCTCCCCGACGGGAGTCTGCTCTCCTAGCGGCAGCTCGCGGGGCGTGCTGGAGACCTCTGAGTTAAAGTCTCAAGTCACCTCAAGTCAGAGGCTCGAGTCCAAGTCGAGTCGCAAGTGTTTTGTATTTTGTCAAGTCGAGTCTCAAGTCATCAAATTGGTGACTCGGGTCTGACTCGAGTCCAAGTCATGTGACTCGAGTCCACACCGATGTCCTTCAACATGGTGCGCTGAAAACCATTTCAGACCGAGGAGTCGAGGAGTCGAGGAGTCGAGGAGTCGAGGAGGGGAAATCAGTGGAATGAGAAAAGGCCCTGGAGTCAGCAGCAGGAGGTGCAGTACCTGGAGTCAGCAGCAGGAGGCGCAGCAGCCTGGCTCTCTCCAGCTGCAGGTGGAAGGCGTGGTTCAGAGGGAGGGCGGAGCCTCTGAGGGTCAGCTGGGACGTCCGGGCTCTGGTGACCCCGTCCACCTGGATCGCCAGGAACACCTGCTTACTGCCAGAACACCTGAGAGACACACAACAGGGACACCTGAGAGACAACACCACAGGGACACCTGAGAGACACACCACAGGGACACCTGAGAGACACACAACAGGGACACCTGAGAGACACACAACAGGGACACCTGAGAGACAACACCACAGGGACACCTGAGAGACACACCACAGGGACACCTGAGAGACACACAACAGGGACACCTGAGAGACACACCACAGGGACACCTGAGAGACAACACCACAGGGACACCTGAGAGACACACAACAGGGACACCTGAGAGACACACCACAGGGACACCTGAGAGACAACACCACAGGGACACCTGAGAGACACACCACAGGGACACCTGAGAGACACACCACAGGGACACCTGAGAGACAACACCACAGGGACACCTGAGAGACACACAACAGGGACACCTGAGAGACACACAACAGGGACACCTGAGAGACACACCACAGGGACACCTGAGAGACACACAACAGGGACACCTGAGAGACACACCACAGGGACATCTGAGAGACACACCACAGGGACACCTGAGAGACACACAACAGGGACACCTGAGAGACACACCACAGGGACACCTGAGAGACACACAACAGGGACACCTGAGAGACACACCACAGGGACACATGAGAGACACACAACAGGGACACCTGAGAGACACACCACAGGGACACCTGAGAGACACACAACAGGGACACCTGAGAGACACACCACAGGGACATCTGAGAGAGACACACCACAGGGACACCTGAGAGACACACAACAGGGACACCTGAGAGACACACAACAGGGACACCTGAGAGACACACAACAGGGACACCTGAGAGACACACCACAGGGACACCTGAGAGACACACAACAGGGACACCTGAGAGACACACAACAGGGACACCTGAGAGACACACCACAGGGACACCTGAGAGACACACCACAGGGACACCTGAGAGACACACAACAGGGACATCTGAGAGACAACACCACAGGGACACCTGAGAGACACACAACAGGGACACCTGAGAGACACACTACAGGGACACCTGAGAGACACACAACAGGAACACCTGAGAGACACACAACAGGGACACCTGAGAGACACACCACAGGGACACCTGAGAGACACACAACAGGGACACCTGAGAGACACACCACAGGGACACCTGAGAGACACACAACAGGGACACCTGAGAGACACACAACAGGGACACCTGAGAGACACACAACAGGAACACCTGAGAGACACACCACAGGGACACCTGAGAGACACACAACAGGGACACCTGAGAGACAACACCACAATCAAGAATACTCTAAATAATACTAATATGTGTTTTAATAATATATCATATGTGTATTAGTAATAGTATATCGTATGTGTATTAGTAGTAGTATATCATTTGTGTATTAGTAATAGTATATCGTATGTGTATTAGTAGTAGTATATCATATGTGTATTAGTAATAGTATATCGTATGTGTATTAGTAATAGTATATCGTATGTGTATTAGTAATAGTATATCGTATGTGTATTAGTAATAGTATATCGTATGTGTATTATTAGTAGTATATCGTATGTGTATTAGTAGTAGTATATCGTATGTGTATTAGTAGTAGTATATCGTATGTGTATTAGTAGTAGTATATCGTATGTGTATTAGTAGTAGTATATCTTATGTGTATTAGTAGTAGTATATCATATGTGTATTAGTAGTAGTATATCGTATGTGTATTAGTAGTAGTATATCGTATGTGTATTAGTAGTAGTATATCGTATGTGTATTAGTAGTAGTACCCGCTGCTCTTCAGCTCCTCCAGCCCCAGCAGGTGGACAGTCAGGAGCCCTGTGACCCGCTGGCTGTTTCTCGGCGGTTCGA
>CM070437.1:110000-160000 GCA_036324595.1 Champsocephalus gunnari | reverse complement strand
GCAGGACACGCCCCTCTCCTCAGCAGGACACTCCCCTCTCCTCAGCAGGACACGCCCCTCTCCTCAGCAGGACACTCCCCTCTCCTCAGCAGGACGCTCCCCTCTCCTCAGCAGGACGCTCCCCTCTCCTCAGCAGGACGCTCCCCTCTCCTCAGCAGGACGCTCCCCTCTCCTCAGCAGGACGCTCCCCTCTCCTCAGCAGGACGCTCCCCTCTCCTCAGCAGGACGCTCCCCTCTCCTCAGCAGGACGCTCCCCTCTCCTCAGCAGGACGCTCCCCTCTCCTCAGCAGGACGCGCCCCTCTCCTCAGCAGGACGCGCCCCTCTCCTCAGCAGGACGCTCCCCTCTCCTCAGCAGGACGCTCCCCTCTCCTCAGCAGGACACTCCCCTCTCCTCAGCAGGACACTCCCCTCTCCTCAGCAGGACACTCCCCTCTCCTCAGCAGGACACTCCCCTCTCCTCAGCAGGACACTCCCCTCTCCTCAGCAGGACACTCCCCTCTCCTCAGCAGGACACTCCCCTCTCCTCAGCAGGACACTCCCCTCTCCTCAGCAGGACACTCCCCTCTCCTCAGCAGGACACTCCCCTCTCCTCAGCAGTCACCAGCCTGGGTGTTAAAATGGACGCCCATCTGACCTTTGAGGCCCACATTAAACAGCTGTGCAAGAGCTCCTTCTACCACCTCAGGACCATCGCCAAACTCCGCCCACACTCACTCTGTCTGAGGCCGAGAAGCTGGTCCACGCCTTCGTCTCCTCGAGGCTGGACGACTGCAATGCACTCCTCATCGGGATCCCTCCCAGAAGCATCCAGAAGCTCCGGTACATTCAGAACAGCGCTGCTAGGATCCTTAGAGCGCTACACCGGCTCCCCGTGGAGCTGAGGGTCGGATTCAAGGTCTCCGTCCTCACCCACCAGCGTGTCCATGGAACTGCCCCCCCTACCTCAAGGAACTCCTCACCCCCCTTACCTCCCTGCAGACCACCCGCTCCAGCAACTCCAACTTCCTCAGGACTAAGCTCCGTGCTCTGGGAGACCGGGCCGGCTACTCCCCGACCACATGAGGCACCGCAGACCGTGTTCAATAGAGCCTTTCCCTAGACCTTTTATTTATTACCACCCTTTTATTTTATTTTTATTAATTCCACCGTGTTGTGTAATGTTTTTATACTGTTCATGCTCACTGCCTGCAGCACTTCGGGATTTGAAGTCAAGTATGAAGTGCTTTATAAATGAAACCTATTATTATTATTATTATTATTATTATTCTGAAAATCCAACACCCTCAAATTAATCAGCTCTTATTCTGAAAATCCAACACACTCACATTAATCAGCTCTTATTCTGAAAATCCAACACACTCACATTAATCAGCTCTTATTCTGAAAATCCAACACACTCACATTAATCAGCTCTTATTCTGAAAATCCAACACACTCATTAGCCATGAAGGAGGTTTCTGAGGATGTAGAGAGGGAGGGGAAAACATGTGTGTTTGTGTGTGTGTTTGTGTGTCTGTTTGTGTGTCTGTTTGTGTTACATTATCTGTCTTTCTATCAGACTGCTCAGTGTAAACATCCAATCATCTGTCATTAAACAATCACACACACACACACACACTGACATGCACAAAAACACACACACACTGACACGCACACACACACACACACACACACACGCATGCACGCACACAGACACACATCTGATAACAGGAAGCTGGAGAGTAAACCGTGTTACACAGGACGAGCCGTTAGCCTGTTAGCTTAGCACAGAGCCTGGCTCATCGTTACATTATTATATATTTATTTTAATATTAAAGTATTAACACTTCCTCTCAGCAGTGTGTGTGTGTGTGTGTGTGTGTGTGTGTGTGTGTGTGTGTGTGTGTGTGTGTGTGTGTGTGTGTGTGTGTGTGTTAAACGACTTCCTGTCTGTCAGAGAGGCTGAGTGCAGAGCTAAAAATAACTCCTGACACAAAATGTTCCCGAAACCTCTCAACGAGAACCCAGGAGAACCCAGGAGAGCCCAGGAGAACCCAGGAGAGCCCAGGAGAACCCAGGAGAACCCAGGAGAGCCCAGGAGAACCCAGGAGAGCCCAGGAGAACCCAGGAGAGCCCAGGAGAGCCCAGGAGAACCCAGGAGAGCCCAGGAGAACCCAGGAGAGCCCAGGAGAGCCCAGGAGAACCCAGGAGAGCCCAGGAGAACCCAGGAGAGCCCAGGAGAACCCAGGAGAGCCCAGGAGAGCCCAGGAGAACCCAGGAGAGCCCAGGAGAACCCAGGAGAGCCCAGGAGAGCCCAGGAGAACCCAGGAGAGCACAGGAGAACCCAGGAGAGCCCAGGAGAACCCAGGAGAACCCAGGAGAGCCCAGGAGAACCCAGGAGAGCCCAGGAGAACCCAGGAGAGCCCAGGAGAGCCCAGGAAAACCCAGGAGAACCCAGGAGAGCCCAGGAGAACCCAGGAGAACCCAGGAGAGCCCAGGAGAACCCAGGAGAGCCCAGGAGACCCCAGGAGAACCCAGGAGACCACAGGAGAACCCAGGAGAGCCCAAGAGAACCCAGGAGAGCCCAGGAGAGCCCAGGAGAACCCAGGAGAGCCCAGGAGAACACAGGAGAACACAAGAGAGTCCAGGAGAGCCCAGGAGAGGCCAGGAGAACCCAGGAGAACCCAGGAGAGCCCAGGAGAACACAGGAGAACCCATGAGACCCCAGGAGAACCCATGAGAACCCATGACTACCCAGGAGAACCCAGGAGAGCCCAGGAGAGCCAAGGAGAGCCCAGGAGAACCCAGGAGAGCCGAGGAGAACCCATGAGCACCCATGACTACCCAGGAGAACCCAGGAGAACCCAGGAGAGCCCAGGAGAGCCCATGAGGTTCTGTGTGAGGAACTGTATTACAGAGTCCCTGCACAGAGACGACTGTGAAACATGTGTTATGGGATGTCCTGTTCTCACTGTGATCACTTTATACTTTTTTCTGGTTCTTCAGGATGTGTTTAATGTTGTGTGTATATATGTGTGTGTGTGTGTGTGTATGTGTGTGTGTATGTGTGTGTGTGTGTGTGTATGTATGTGTGTGTGCGTGTATGTGTGTGTATGTGTGTGTGTGTGTGTGACGTACGGTCAGTGCTAACACACACCATATATACAATATATCTATATAATATATACACCGTTTACTATGTGTTAGCATGTTAGCATGTTAGCATGCCGCAGACTGTCAGTGGAGTTTCTGCAGAGCTCCGTTCATAAAGCAACACTTGTGTACATGTACATATATACATCTACATGTGTACACAGGACCCTCAGCTGGAGTTCACACAGCAGCTCATATACTCAAACATATATATACATATACATGTGTATACTGTATACAGAGGTGGAGTGTAGTACTCAGTACTGAACTGGAGTACAATGTTCAGGTACTTTAGTCTCTCTGATACTGAATACTCTCCTGTACAGCATCACATGCATACTTCAGTACTGTTACTGCACAAGAGTACACACTGCACTATAAGGACTTTAACTAACAGAGTATTAGTACTGTAGTATTAGTACAGTTACTGCAGTACATAATGTATGTAACCATTGGACAGTAGTGGAACAGTAAGTTAGTACTAACATCCATCAGTAACACACATATGTATATGTATGTGTATAAGAATTAGAGTCTCACCGCTCAGCTTGTCCCTCCTGTCTCGTCCTCTCAGTCTGGAGAACGTTCTCCTCAACAGAGGCTCTGCCATCACTATTACCTTCCCTCCTCTCACCCCTCCTGTGGGTGAGGGTCTCTGTGGGAGAGGGTCTCTGTGGGAGAGGGTCTCTGTGGGTGAGGGTCTCTGTGGGTGAGATATCGGGGGAGTCTCAGAGACTCAGAGCTCCATGTCTGCTCCCCGGAGCTGCAGGAAATGAATTCCTCACATTCTTTCCCAAACTCCTAAGCTCCTCCCACTCTCCTTCCCCTCTCCTCCCTCTCTCCTCCCTCTCTACTTCCTCAGCAGGGAGAGAGGAGGCTCATGGGAAATGTAGTCCTGATGCTTCAGAGACTGAATGTTCTCACACACAGAAACAAAGAGGAGAGCTGTGTCTCTCTCTGCTGGAGACTATGAACATATCACCCTGCTGCTAATGTACAGAGTCCCTGAAGGCAGCATCCCCCTGGTTCTGCTGGTCCCTGAAGGCAGCATCTCCCTGGTTCTGCTGGTCCCTGAAGGCAGCATCCCCCTGGTTCTGCTGGTCCCTGAAGGCAGCATCTCCCTGGTTCTGCTGGTCCCTGAAGGCAGCATCCCCCTGGTTCTGCTGGTCCCTGAAGGCAGCATCTCCCTGGTTCTGCTGGTCCCTGAAGGCAGCATCTCCCTGGTTCTGCTGGTCCCTGAAGGCAGCATCCCCCTGGTTCTGCTGGTCCCCTGGTTCTGCTGGTCCCTGAAGGCAGCATCTCCCTGGTTCTGCTGGTGCCTGAAGGCAGCATCTCTCTGGTTCTGCTGGTCCCTGACGGCAGCATCTCCCTGGTTCTGCTGGTCCCTGAAGGCAGCATCTCTCTGGTTCTGCTGGTCCATGAAGGCAGCATCTCTCTGGTTCTGCCGGTCCCTGAAGGCAGCATCTCCCTGGTTCTGTTGGTCCCTCAAGGCATCATCTCCCTGGTTCTGCTGGTCCCTGAAGGCAGCATCTCTCTGGTTCTGCTGGTCCCTGAAGGCAGCATCCCCCTGGTTCTGTTGGTCCCTGAAGGCAGCATCTCCCTGGTTCTGCTGGTCCCTGAAGGCAGCAGCTCTCTGGTTCTGCTGGTCCCTGAAGGCAGCCTCTCCCTGGTTCTGCTGGTCCCTTAAGGCAGCATCTCTCTGGTTCTGCAGGTCCCTGAAGGCAGCATCTCTCTGGTTATGTTGGTCCCTGAAGGCAGCATCTCCCTGTGTCTGCTGGTCCCTGAAGGCAGCATCTCCCTGGTTCTGCTGGTCCCTGAAGGCAGCATCTCCCTGGTTCTGCTGGTCCCTGAAGGCAGCATCTCCCTGGTTCTGCTGGTCCCTGATGGCAGAACCCTGAAGGCAGCATCTCCCTGGTTCTGCTGGTCCCTGAAGGCAGCATCTCTCTGGTTATGTTGGTCCCTGAAGGCAGCATCTCCCTGGTTCTGCTGGTCCCTGATGGCAGCATCTCCCTGGTTCTGCTGGTCCCTGAAGGCAGCATCTCCCTGGTTCTGCTGGTCCCTGAAGGCAGCATCTCTCTGGTTATGTTGGTACCTGAAGGCAGCATCTCCTTGGTTCTGCTGGTCCCTGAAGGCAGCATCTCTCTGGTTATGGTGGTACCTGAAGGCAGCATCTCTATGGTTCTGCTGGTCGCTTAAGGCAGCATCTCCTTGGTTCTGCTAGTCCCTGAAGGCAGCATCTCTCTGGTTATGTTGGTACCTGAAGGCAGCATCTCTCTGGTTATGTTGGTCCCTGAAGGCAGCACCTCCCTGGTTCTGCTGGTCCCTGAATGCAGCATCTCCTTGGTTCTGCTGTTCCCTGAAGGCAGTATCTCCCTGGTTCTGCTGGTCCCTGAAGGCAGCATCTCCCTGGTTCTGCTGGTCCCTGAAGGCAGCATCTCCCTGGTTCTGCTGGTCCCTGAAGGCAGCTTCTCCCTGGTTCTGCTGGTCCCTGAAGGCAGCATCTCCCTGGTTCTGCTGGTCCCTGAAGGCAGCATCTCCCTGGTTCTGCTGGTCCCTGAAGGCAGTATCTCCTTGTTTCTGCTGGTCCCTAAAGGCAGCATCTCTCTGGTTATGTTGGTACCAGAAGGCAGCATCTCCTTGGTTCTGCTGGTCCCTGAAGGCAGCATCTCTCTGGTTATGGTGGTACCTGAAGGCAGCATCTCCCTGGTTCTGCTGGTCCCTTAAGGCAGCATCTCATTGGTTCTGCTAGTCCCTGAAGGCAGCATCTCTCTGGTTATGTTGGTACCTGAAGGTAGCATCTCTCTGGTTATGTTGGTACCTGAAGGCAGCATCTCTCTGGTTATGTTGGTACCTGAAGGCAGCATCTCTCTGGTTATGTTGGTCCCTGAAGGCAGCATCTCCCTGGTTCTGCTGGTCCCTGAAGGCAGCATCTCCCTGGTTCTGCTGGTCCCTGAAGGCAGCATCCCCTGGTTCTACTGGTCCCTTAAGGCAGCATCTCCTTGGTTCTGCTGGTCCCTGAAGGCAGCATCTCCCTGGTTATGTTGGTCCCTGAAGGCAGCATCTCCATGGTTCTGCTGGTCCCTGAGGGCAGCATCTCCCAGGTTCTGCTGGTCCCTGAAGGCAGCATCTCCCTGGTTCTGCTGGTCCCTGAAGGCAGCATCTCACTGGTTATGTTGATCCCTGAAGGCAGCATCTCCCTGGTTCTGCTGGTCCCTGAATACAGCATCTCCCTGGTTCTGTTTGTCCCTGAAGGCAGCTTGTCCCTGAAGGTAGCATCTCTCTGGTTCTGCTGTTCCCTGAATGCAGCAGGTCCCTGAATGCAGCATCTCCCTGGTTTTGCTTGTCCGTGAAGGCAGCATCTCCCTGGTTCTGCTGGTCCCTGAATGCAGCAGGTCCCTGAATGCATCATCTCCCTGGTTCTGCTGGTCTCTGAAGGCAGCATCTCCTTGGTTCTGCTGGTCCCTGAAGGCAGCATCTCCCTGGTTCTGCTGGTCCCTGAAGGCAGCATCTACCTGGTTCTGCTGGTCCCTGAATGCAGCAGGTCCCTGAATACAGCATCTCCCTGGTTCTGCTGGTCCCTGAAGGCAGCATCTCTCTGGTTATGTTGGTCCCTGAAGGCAGCATCTCCCTGGTTCTGCTGGTCCCTGAGGGCAGCATCTCCCTGGTTCTGCTGGTCCCTGAAGGCAGCATCTCCCTGGTTCTGCTGGACCCCGAAGGCAGCATCTCTCTGGTTCTGCAGCATCTCCCTGGTTCTGCTGGTCCCTGAAGGCAGCATCTCTCTGGTTATGTTGGTCCCTGAAGGTAGCATCTCTCTGGTTATGTTGGTCCCTGAAGGCAGCATCTCCCTAGTTCTGCTGGTCCCTGAAGGCAGCATCCCCCTGGTTCTGGTGTCCCTGAAGGCAGCATCTCCTTGGTTCTGCTGGTCCGTGAAGGCAGCATCTCTCTGGTTATGTTGGTCCCTGAAGGCAGCATCTCCCTGGTTATGCTGGTCCCTGAAGGCAGCATCCCCCTGGTTCTACTCGTCCCTTAAGGCAGCATCTCCTTGGTTCTGCTGGTCCCTGAAGGCAGCATCTCCCTGGTTATGTTGGTCCCTGAAGGCAGCATCTCCTTGGTTCTGCTGGTCCCTGAAGGCAGCATCTCTCTGGTTATGTTGGTCCCTGAAGGCAGCATCTCCCTGGTTCTGCTGGTCCCTGAAGGCAGCATCCCCCTGGTTCTACTGGTCCCTTAAGGCAGCATCTCCCTGGTTCTGCCGGTCCCCGAAGGCAGCATCTCTCTGGTTCTGCAGCATCTCCCTGGTTCTGCTGGTCCATGAAGGCAGCATCTCCCTGGTTCTGCTGGTCCCTGAAGGCAGCATCCCCCTGGTTCTGCTGGTCCCTTAAGGCAGCATCTCCCTGGTTCTGCTGGTCCCTTAAGGCAGCATCTCCTTGGTTCTGCTGGTCCCTGAAGGCAGCATCTCTCTGGTTATGTTGGTCCCTGAAGGCAGCATCTCCCTGGTTCTGCTGGTCCCTGATGGCAGCATCTCCCTAGTTCTGCTGGTCCCTGAGGGCAGCATCTCCCTGGTTCTGCTGGTCCCTGAAGGCAGCATCTCCCTGGTTCCTCAAGGCAGCAGCTCCTTGGTTCTGCTGGACCCTGAAGGCAGCATCTCCCTGGTTCTGTTGGTCCCTGAAGGCAGCATCTCCCTGGTTCATGAAGGCAGCATCTCCCTGGTTCTGCTGGTCCCTGAAGGCAGCATCTCTCTGGTTATGTTGGTCCCTGAAGGCAGCATCTCCCTGGTTCTGCTGATCCCTGAGGGCAGCATCTCCCTGGTTCTGCTGGTCCCTGAAGGCAGCATCTCCCTGGTTCTGCTGGTCCCTGAAGGCAGCATCTCTCTGGTTCTGCAGCATCTCCCTGGTTCTGCTGGTCCCTTAAGGCAGCATCTCCCTGGTTCTGCTGTTCCCTGAAGGCAGCATCCCCCTGGTTCTGCTGGTCCCTGAAGGCATCATCTCCCTAGTTCTGCTGGTCCCTGAGGGCAGCATCTCCCTGGTTCTGCTGGTCGCTTAAGGCAAGATCTCCCTGGTTCTGCTGGTCCCTGAAGGCAGCATCTCCTTGGTTCTGCTGGTCCCTGAAGGCAGCATCTCCCTGGTTCTGCTGGTCCCTGAAGAAAGCATCTCCTTGGTTCGGCTGGTCCCTGAAGGCAGCATCTCCCTGGTTCTGCTGGTCCCTGAAGGCAGAATCTCTCTGGTTCTGCAGGTCCCTGAAGGCAGCAACTCCCTGGTTCTGCTGGTCCCTGAAGGCAGCATCTCCCTGGTTCTGCTGGTCCCTGAAGGCAGCATCTCCCTGGTTCTGCTGGTCCCTGAAGGCAGCTTCTCCCTGGTTCTGCTGGTCCGTGAAGGCAGCATCCCCCTGGTTCTGCTGGTCCCTGAAGGAAGCATCTCTCTGGTTCTGCAGGTCCCTGAAGGCAGCATCTCTCTGGTTATGTTGGTCCCTGAAGGCAGCATCTCCCTGTGTCTGCTGGTCCCTGAAGGCAGCATCTCCCTGGTTCTGCAGGTCCCTGAAGGCAGCATCTCCCTGGTTCTGCTGGTCCCTGAATGCAGCATCTCCCTGGTTCTGCTTGTCCCTGAAGGCAGCATCTCTCTGGTTCTGCTGTTCCCTTAAGGCAGCATCTCTCTGGTTATGTTGGTACAAGAAGGCAGCATCTCTCTGGTTATGTTGGTACAAGAAGGCAGCATCTCTCTGGTTATGTTGGTCCCTGAAGGCAGCATCTCCCTGGTTCTGCTGGTCCCTGGAGGCAGCATCTTCCAGGTTCTGCTGGTCCCTGAAGGCAGCATCTCCCTGGTTCTGCTAGTCCCTTAAGGCAGCAGCCCCTTGGTTCTGCTGTTCCCTTAAGGCAGCATCTCCCTGGTTTTGCTGGTCCGTGAAGGCAGCATCTCCCTGGTCCTGCTGGTCCCTGAAGGCAGCATCTCCCTGGTTCTGCTGGTCCCTGAATGCAGCATCTCCCTGGTTCTGCTTGTCCCTGAAGGCAGCATCTCTCTGGTTCTGCTGTTCCCTTAAGGCAGCATCTCTCTGGTTATGTTGGTACAAGAAGGCAGCATCTCTCTGGTTATGTTGGTACAAGAAGGCAGCATCTCTCTGGTTATGTTGGTCCCTGAAGGCAGCATCTCCCTGGTTCTGCTGGTCCCTGGAGGCAGCATCTTCCAGGTTCTGCTGGTCCCTGAAGGCAGCATCTCCCTGGTTCTGCTAGTCCCTTAAGGCAGCAGCCCCTTGGTTCTGCTGTTCCCTTAAGGCAGCATCTCCCTGGTTTTGCTGGTCCGTGAAGGCAGCATCTCCCTGGTCCTGCTGGTCCCTGAAGGCAGCATCTCCCTGGTTCTGCTGTTCCCTTAAGGCAGCATCTCCCTGGTTTTGCTGGTCCCTGAATGCAGCATCTCCCTGGTTCTGCTGGTCCCTGAAGGCAGCATCTCTCTGGTTCTGCAAGTCCCTGAAGGCAGCATCTCTCTGGTTATGTTGGTACCTGAAGGCAGCATCTCCCTGGTTCTGCTGGTCCCTGAAGGCAGCATCTCCTTGGTTCGGCTGGTCCCTGAAGGCAGCATCTCCCTGGTTCTGCTGGTCCCTGAAGGCAGCATCTCCCTGGTTCTGCTGGTCCCTGAAGGCATAATCTCTCTGGTTCTGCAGGTCCCTGAAGGCAGCATCTCCCTGGTTCTGCTGGTCCCTGAAGGCAGCATCTCCCTGGTTCTGCTGGTCCCTGAAGGCAGCATCTCCCTGGTTCTGCTGGTCCCTGAAGGCAGCATCTCCCTGGTTCTGCTGGTCCCTTAAGGCAGCTTCTCCCTGGTTCTGCTGGTCCCTGAAGGCAGCATCTCTCTGGTTTTGCTGGTCCTTGAAGGCAGCATCCCCCTGGTTCTGCTGGTCCCTGAAGGAAGCATCTCTCTGGTTCTGCAGGTCCCTGAAGGCAGCATCTCTCTGGTTATGTTGGTCCCTGAAGGCAGCATCTCCCTGTGTCTGCTGGTCCCTGAAGGCAGCATCTCCCTGGTTCTGCTGGTCCCTGAAGGCAGCTTGTCCCTGAAGGTAGCATCTCTCTGGTTCTGCTGTTCCCTGAATGCAGCAGGTCCCTGAATGCAGCATCTCCCTGGTTTTGCTTGTCCGTGAAGGCAGCATCTCCCTGGTTCTGCTGGTCCCTGAATGCAGCAGGTCCCTGAATGCATCATCTCCCTGGTTCTGCTGGTCCCTGAAGGCAGCATCTCCTTGGTTCTGCTGGTCCCTGAAGGCAGCATCTCCCTGGTTCTGCTGGTCCCTGAAGGCAGCATCTACCTGGTTCTGCTGGTCCCTGAATGCAGCAGGTCCCTGAATACAGCATCTCCCTGGTTCTGCTGGTCCCTGAAGGCAGCATCTCTCTGGTTATGTTGGTCCCTGAAGGCAGCATCTCCCTGGTTCTGCTGGTCCCTGAGGGCAGCATCTCCCTGGTTCTGCTGGTCCCTGAAGGCAGCATCTCCCTGGTTCTGCTGGTCCCCGAAGGCAGAATCTCTCTGGTTCTGCTGGTCCCTGAAGGCAGCATCTCTCTGGTTATGTTGGTCCCTGAAGGTAGCATCTCTCTGGTTATGTTGGTCCCTGAAGGCAGCATCTCCCTAGTTCTGCTGGTCCCTGAAGGCAGCATCCCCCTGGTTCTGGTGTCCCTGAAGGCAGCATCTCCTTGGTTCTGCTGGTCCGTGAAGGCAGCATCTCTCTGGTTATGTTGGTCCCTGAAGGCAGCATCTCCCTGGTTATGCTGGTCCCTGAAGGCAGCATCCCCCTGGTTCTACTTGTCCCTTAAGGCAGCATCTCCTTGGTTCTGCTGGTCCCTGAAGGCAGCATCTCCCTGGTTATGTTGGTCCCTGAAGGCAGCATCTCCTTGGTTCTGCTGGTCCCTGAAGGCAGCATCTCTCTGGTTATGTTGGTCCCTGAAGGCAGCATCTCCCTGGTTCTGCTGGTCCCTGAAGGCAGCATCCCCCTGGTTCTACTGGTCCCTTAAGGCAGCATCTCCCTGGTTCTGCCGGTCCCCGAAGGCAGCATCTCTCTGGTTCTGCAGCATCTCCCTGGTTCTGCTGGTCCCTGAAGGCAGCATCCCCCTGGTTCTGCTGGTCCCTTAAGGCAGCATCTCCCTGGTTCTGCTGGTCCCTTAAGGCAGCATCTCCTTGGTTCTGCTGGTCCCTGAAGGCAGCATCTCTCTGGTTATGTTGGTCCCTGAAGGCAGCATCTCCCTGGTTCTGCTGGTCCCTGATGGCAGCATCTCCCTGGTTCTGCTGGTCCCTGAAGGCAGCATCTCCCTGGTTCTGCTGGTCCCTGAAGGCAGCATCTCCTTGTTTCTGCTGGTCCCTGAAGGCAGCATCTCTCTGGTTATGTTGGTACCTGAAGGCAGCATCTCCTTGGGTCTGCTGGTCCCTGAAGGCAGCATCTCTCTGGTTATGGTGGTACCTGAAGGCAGCATCTCCCTGGTTCTGCTGGTCCCTTAAGGCAGCATCTCATTGGTTCTGCTAGTCCCTGAAGGCAGCATCTCTCTGGTTATGTTGGTACCTGAAGGCAGCATCTCTCTGGTTATGTTGGTACCTGAAGGCAGCATCTCTCTGGTTATGTTGGTCCCTGAAGGCAGCATCTCCCTGGTTCTGCTGGTCCCTGAAGGCAGCATCTCCCTGGTTCTGCTGGTCCCTGAAGGCAGCATCCCCAGGTTCTGCTGGTCCCTGAAGGCAGCATCTCCCTGGTTCTGCTGGTCCCTGAAGGCAGCATCTCACTGGTTATGTTGGTCCCTGAAGGCAGCATCTCCCTGGTTCTGCTGGTCCCTGAATACAGCATCTCCCTGGTTCTGTTTGTCCCTGAAGGCAGCTTGTCCCTGAAGGTAGCATCTCTCTGGTTCTGCTGGTCCCTGAATGCAGCAGGTCCCTGAATGCATCATCTCCCTGGTTCTGCTGGTCCCTGAAGGCAGCATCTCCTTGGTTCTGCTGGTCCCTGAAGGCAGCATCTCCCTGGTTCTGCTGGTCCCTGAAGGCAGCATCTACCTGGTTCTGCTGGTCCCTGAATGCAGCAGGTCCCTGAATGCAGCATCTCCCTGGTTCTGCTGGTCCCTGAAGGCAGCATCTCTCTGATATTGTTGGTCCCTGAAGGCAGCATCTCCCTGGTTCTGCTGGTCCCTGAGGGCAGCATCTCCCTGGTTCTGCTGGTCCCTGAAGGCAGCATCTCCCTGGTTCTGCTGGTCCCCGAAGGCAGCATCTCTCTGGTTCTGCAGCATCTCCCTGGTTCTGCTGGTCCCTGAAGGCAGCATATCCTTGGTTCTGCTGGTCCCTGAAGGCAGCATCTCTCTGGTTATGTTGGTCCCTGAAGGTAGCATCTCTCTGGTTATGTTGGTCCCTGAAGGCAGCATCTCCCTAGTTCTGCTGGTCCCTGAAGGCAGCATCCCCCTGGTTCTGGTGTCCCTGAAGGCAGCATCTCCTTGGTTCTGATGGTCCGTGAAGGGAGCATCTCTCTGGTTATGTTGGTCCCTGAAGGCAGCATCTCCCTGGTTATGCTGGTCCCTGAAGGCAGCATCCCCCTGGTTCTACTTGTCCCTTAAGGCAGCATCTCCTTGGTTCTACTGGTCCCTTAAGGCAGCATCTCCCTGGTTCTGCTGGTCCCCGAAGGCAGCATCTCTCTGGTTCTGTAGCATATCCCTGGTTCTGCTGGTCCCTGAAGGCAGCATCCCCCTGGTTCTACTGGTCCCTTAAGGCAGCATCTCTCTGGTTCTGCAGCATCTCCCTGGTTCTGCTGGTCCCTTAAGGTAGCATCTCCCTGGTTCTGCTGGTCCCTGAAGGCAGCATCTCTCTGGTTATGTTTGTCCCTGAAGGTAGCATCTCTCTGGTTATGTTGGTCCCTGAAGGCAGCATCTCCCTAGTTCTGCTGGTCCCTGAAGGCAGCATCTCCCTGGTTCTGCTGGTCCCTGAAGGCAGCATTCTCCTGGTTCTGGTGTCCCTGAAGGCAGCATCTCCTTGGTTCTGCTGGTCCGTGAAGGCAGCATCTCTCTGGTTATGTTGGTCCCTGAAGGCAGCATCTCCCTGGTTATGCTGGTCCCTGAAGGCAGCATCCCCCTGGTTCTACTGGTCCCTTAAGGCAGCATTTCCTTGGTTCTGCTGGTCCCTGAAGGCAGCATCTCCCTGGTTATGTTGTTCCCTGAAGGCAGCATCTCCGTGGTTCTGCTGGTCCCTGAAGGCAGCATATCCCTGGTTCTGCTGGTCCCTGAAGGCAGCATCCCCCTGGTTCTACTGGTCCCTTAAGGCAGCATCTCCTTGGTTCTGCTGGTCCCTGAAGGCAGCATCTCCCTGGTTCTAATGGTCCCTGAGGGCAGCATCTCCCTGGTTCTGCTGGTCCCTGAAGGGAGCATCTCCCTGGTTCTGCTGGTCCCTGAAGGCAGTATCTCCCTGGTTCTGCTGGTCCCTGAAAGCAGCATCTCCCTGGTTCTGCTGGTCCCTGAAGGCAGTATCTCCCTGGTTCTGCTGGTCCGTGAAGGCAGCATCCCCCTGGTTCTGCTGGACCCTTAAGGCAGCATCTCCTTGGTTCTGCTGGTCCCTGAAGGCAGCATCTCCCTGGTTCTGCTGATCCCTGAAGGCAGCATCTCCCTGGTTCTGCAGGTCCCTGAAGGCAGCATCTCCCTGGTTCTGCTGGTCCCTGAATGCATCATCTCCCTGGTTCTGCTGGTCCCTGAAGGCAGCATCTCATTGGTTCTGCTGGTCCCTGAAGGCAGCATCTCCCTGGTTCTGCTGGTCCCTGAAGGCAGCATCTCTCTGGTTCTGCAGGTCCCTGAAGGCAGCATCTCTCTGGTTCTGTTGGTACCTGAAGGTAGCATCTCCCTGGTTCTGCTGGTCCCTTAAGGCAGCATCTCCTTGGTTTTGCTGATCCCTGAAGGCAGCATCTCCCTGGTTCTGCAGGTCCCTGAAGGCAGCATCTCCCTGGTTCTGCTGGTCCCTGAATGCAGCAGGTCCCTGAATGCATCATCTCCCTGGTTCTGCTGGTCCCTGATGGCAGCATCTCCTTGGTTCTGCTGGTCCCTGAAGGCAGCATCTCCCTGGTTCTGCTGGTCCCTGAAGGCAGCATCTCTCTGGTTCTGCAGGTCCCTGAAGGCAGCATCTCTCTGGTTCTGTTGGTACCTGAAGGTAGCATCTCTCTGGTTATGTGGGTCCCTGAAGGCAGCATCTCCCTGGTTCTGCTGGTCCCTGAAGGCAGCATCTCCCTGGTTCTGCTGGTCCCTGAAGGCAGCATCTCCCTGGTTCTGCTGGTCCCTGAAGGCAGTATCCCCTGGTTCTACTGGTCCCTTAAGGCAGCATCTCCTTGGTTCTGCTGGTCCCTGAAGGCAGCATCTCCCTGGTTATGTTGGTCCCTGAAGGCAGCATCTCCATGGTTCTGCTGGTCCCTGAGGGCAGCATCTCCCAGGTTCTGCTGGTCCCTGAAGGCAGCATCTCCCTGGTTCTGCTGGTCCCTGAAGGCAGCATCTCACTGGTTATGTTGGTCCCTGAAGGCAGCATCTCCCTGGTTCTGCTGGTCCCTGAAGGCAGCATCTCCCTGGTTCTGTTTGTCCCTGAAGGCAGTTTGTCCCTGAAGGTAGCATCTCTCTGGTTCTGCTGTTCCCTTAAGGCAGCATCTCCCTGGTTTTGCTTGTCCGTGAAGGCAGCATCTCCCTGGTTCTGCTGGTCCCTGAATGCAGCAGGTCCCTGAATGCATCATCTCCCTGGTTCTGCTGGTCCCTGAAGGCAGCATCTCCTTGGTTCTGCTGGTCCCTGAAGGCAGCATCTCCCTGGTTCTGCTGGTCCCTGAAGGCAGCATCTACCTGGTTCTGCTGGTCCCTGAATGCAGCAGGTCCCTGAATGCAGCATCTCCCTGGTTCTGCTGGTCCCTGAAGGCAGCATCTCTCTGGTTATGTTGGTCCATGAAGGCAGCATCTCCCTGGTTCTGCTGGTCCCTGAGGGCAGCATCTCCCTGGTTCTGCTGGTCCCTGAAGGCAGCATCTCCCTGGTTCTGCTGGTCCCCGAAGGCAGCATCTCTCTGGTTCTGCAGCATCTCCCTGGTTCTGCTGGTCCCTGAAGGCAGCATCTCCCTGGTTCTGCTGGTCCCTGAAGGCAGCATCCCCCTGGTTCTGCTGGTCCCTTAAGGTAGCATCTCCTTGGTTCTGCTGGTCCCTGAAGGCAGCATCTCTCTGGTTATGTTGGTCCCTGAAGGCAGCATCTCCCTGGTTCTGCTGGTCCCTGTAGGCAGCATCTCCCTGGTTCTACTGGTCCCTGAAGGCAGCATCTCCCTGGTTCTGCTGGTCCCTGAATGCAGCATCTCCCTGGTTCTGCTTGTCCCTGAAGGCAGAATGTCTCTGGTTCTGCTGTTCCCTTAAGGCAGCATCTCTCTGGTTAAGTTGGTACCTGAAGGCAGCATCTCTCTGGTTAAGTTGGTACCTGAAGGCAGCATCTCTCTGGTTCTGCTGTTCCCTGAAGGCAGCATCTCTCTGGTTCTGTTGGTCCCTGAAGGCAGCATCTATCTGGTTCTGCTGTTCCCTTAAGGCAGCATCTCCCTGGTTCTGCTGGTCCCTGAAGGCAGCATCTCCTTGGTTCTGCTGGTCCCTGAAGGCAGCATCTCTCTGGTTATGTTGGTCCCTGAAGGCAGTATCTCCCTGGTTCTGCTGGTCCCTTAATGCAGCATCTCCCTGGTTCTGCTGGTCCCTGAAGGCAGCATCTCCCTGGTTCTGCTGGTCCCTGAAGGCAGCATCTCCCTGGTTCTGCTGGTCCCTGAAGGCAGCATCTCTCTGGTTCTGCAGGATCTCCCTGGTTCTGCTGGTCCCTGAAGGCAGCATCTCTCTGGTTATGTTGGTCCCTGAAGGCAGCATCTCCCTGGTTCTGCTGGTCCCTGAAGGCAGCATCTCTCTGGTTATGTTGGTCCCTGAAGGCAGCATCTCCCTGGTTCTGCCGGTCCCTGAAGGCAGCATCTCCCTTGTTCTGCTGGTCCCTGAAGGCAGCATCTCTCTGGTTATGTTGGTACCTGAAGGCAGCATCTCTCTGGTTATGTTGGTCCCTGAAGGCATCATCTCCCTGGTTCTGCTGGTCCCTGAAGGCAGCATCTCCCTGGTTCTGCTGGCCCTTGAAGGCAGCATCTCCCTGGTTCTGCTGGTCCCTGAAGGCAGCATCTCTCTGAATACGTTGGTACCTGAAGGCAGCATCTCTCTGGTTCTGCTGGTCCGTGAAGGCAGCATCTCCCTGGTTTTGCTGGTCCGTGAAGGCAGCATCTCTCTGGTTTTGCTTGTCCGTGAAGGCAGCATCTCCCTGGTTCTGCTGGTCCCTGAATGCAGCAGGTCCCTGAATGCATCATCTCCCTGGTTCTGCTGGTCCCTGAAGGCAGCATCTCCTTGGTTCTGTTGGTCCCTGAAGGCAGCATCTCCCTGGTTCTGCTGGTCCCTGAAGGCAGCATCTACCTGGTTCTGCTGGACCCTGAATGCAGCAGGTCCCTGAATGCAGCATCTCCCTGGTTCTGCTGGTCCCTGAAGGCAGCATCTCTCTGGTTATGTTGGTCCCTGAAGGCAGCATCTCCCTGGTTCTGCTGGTCCCTGAGGGCAGCATCTCCCTGGTTCTGCTGGTCCCTGAAGGCAGCATCTCCCTGGTTCTGCTGGTCCCTTAAGGTAGCATCTCCTTGGTTCTGCTGGTCCCCGAAGGCAGCATCTCTCTGGTTCTGCAGCATCTCCCTGGTTCTGCTGGTCCATGAAGGCAGCATCTCCCTGGTTCTGCTGGTCCCTGAGGGCAGCATCTCCCTGGTTCTGCTGGTCCCTGAAGGCAGCATCTCCCTGGTTCTGTTTGTCCCTGAAGGCAGCTTGTCCCTGAAGGTAGCATCTCTCTGGTTCTGCTGTTCCCTTAAGGCAGCATCTCCCTGGTTTTGCTTGTCCGTGAAGGCAGCATCTCCCTGGTTCTGCTGGTCCCTGAATGCAGCAGGTCCCTGAATGCATCATCTCCCTGGTTCTGCTGGTCCCTGAAGGCAGCATCTCCTTGGTTCTGCTGGTCCCTGAAGGCAGCATCTCCCTGGTTCTGCTGGTCCCTGAAGGCAGCATCTACCTGGTTCTGCTGGTCCCTGAATGCAGCAGGTCCCTGAATGCAGCATCTCCCTGGTTCTGCTGGTCCCTGAAGGCAGCATCTCTCTGGTTATGTTGGTCCATGAAGGCAGCATCTCCCTGGTTCTGCTGGTCCCTGAGGGCAGCATCTCCCTGGTTCTGCTGGTCCCTGAAGGCAGCATCTCCCTGGTTCTGCTGGTCCCCGAAGGCAGCATCTCTCTGGTTCTGCAGCATCTCCCTGGTTCTGCTGGTCCCTGAAGGCAGCATCTCCCTGGTTCTGCTGGTCCCTGAAGGCAGCATCCCCCTGGTTCTGCTGGTCCCTTAAGGTAGCATCTCCTTGGTTCTGCTGGTCCCTGAAGGCAGCATCTCTCTGGTTATGTTGGTCCCTGAAGGCAGCATCTCCCTGGTTCTGCTGGTCCCTGTAGGCAGCATCTCCCTGGTTCTACTGGTCCCTGAAGGCAGCATCTCCCTGGTTCTGCTGGTCCCTGAATGCAGCATCTCCCTGGTTCTGCTTGTCCCTGAAGGCAGAATGTCTCTGGTTCTGCTGTTCCCTTAAGGCAGCATCTCTCTGGTTAAGTTGGTACCTGAAGGCAGCATCTCTCTGGTTCTGCTGTTCCCTGAAGGCAGCATCTCTCTGGTTCTGTTGGTCCCTGAAGGCAGCATCTATCTGGTTCTGCTGTTCCCTTAAGGCAGCATCTCCCTGGTTCTGCTGGTCCCTGAAGGCAGCATCTCCTTGGTTCTGCTGGTCCCTGAAGGCAGCATCTCTCTGGTTATGTTGGTCCCTGAAGGCAGTATCTCCCTGGTTCTGCTGGTCCCTTAATGCAGCATCTCCCTGGTTCTGCTGGTCCCTGAAGGCAGCATCTCCCTGGTTCTGCTGGTCCCTGAAGGCAGCATCTCCCTGGTTCTGCTGGTCCCTGAAGGCAGCATCTCTCTGGTTCTGCAGGATCTCCCTGGTTCTGCTGCTCCCTGAAATGCAGCATCTCTCTGGTTCTGCTGGTCCCTGAAGGCAGCATCTCTCTGGTTATGTTGGTCCCTGAAGGCAGCATCTCCCTGGTTCTGCTGGTCCCTGAAGGCAGCATCTCTCTGGTTATGTTGGTCCCTGAAGGCAGCATCTCCCTGGTTCTGCCGGTCCCTGAAGGCAGCATCTCCCTGGTTCTGCTGGTCCCTGAAGGCAGCATCTCTCTGGTTATGTTGGTACCTGAAGGCAGCATCTCTCTGGTTATGTTGGTCCCTGAAGGCATCATCTCCCTGGTTCTGCTGGTCCCTGAAGGCAGCATCTCCCTGGTTCTGCTGGCCCTTGAAGGCAGCATCTCCCTGGTTCTGCTGGTCCCTGAAGGCAGCATCTCTCTGAATACGTTGGTACCTGAAGGCAGCATCTCTCTGGTTCTGCTGGTCCCTGAAGGCAGCATCTCCCTGGTTTTGCTGGTCCGTGAAGGCAGCATCTCTCTGGTTCTGCTGTTCCCTTAAGGCAGCATCTCCCTGGTTTTGCTTGTCCGTGAAGGCAGCATCTCCCTGGTTCTGCTGGTCCCTGAATGCAGCAGGTCCCTGAATGCATCATCTCCCTGGTTCTGCTGGTCCCTGAAGGCAGCATCTCCTTGGTTCTGTTGGTCCCTGAAGGCAGCATCTCCCTGGTTCTGCTGGTCCCTGAAGGCAGCATCTACCTGGTTCTGCTGGTCCCTGAATGCAGCAGGTCCCTGAATGCAGCATCTCCCTGGTTCTGCTGGTCCCTGAAGGCAGCATCTCTCTGGTTATGTTGGTCCCTGAAGGCAGCATCTCCCTGGTTCTGCTGGTCCCTGAGGGCAGCATCTCCCTGGTTCTGCTGGTCCCTGAAGGCAGCATCTCCCTGGTTCTGCTGGTCCCTTAAGGTAGCATCTCCTTGGTTCTGCTGGTCCCCGAAGGCAGCATCTCTCTGGTTCTGCAGCATCTCCCTGGTTCTGCTGGTCCCTGAAGGCAGCATCTCCCTGGTTCTGCTGGTCCCTGAAGGCAGCATCTCCCTGGTTCTGCTGGTCCCTTAAGGTAGCATCTCCTTGGTTCTGCTGGTCCCTGAAGGCAGCATCTCTCTGGTTATGTTGGTCCCTGAAGGCAGCATCTCCCTGGTTCTGCTGGTCCCTGTAGGCAGCATCTCCCTGGTTCTACTGGTCCCTGAAGGCAGCATCTCCCTGGTTCTGCTGGTCCCTGAATGCAGCATCTCCCTGGTTCTGCTTGTCCCTGAAGGCAGAATGTCTCTGGTTCTGCTGTTCCCTTAAGGCAGCATCTCTCTGGTTAAGTTGGTACCTGAAGGCAGCATCTCTCTGGTTCTGCTGCTCCCTGAAATGCAGCATCTCTCTGGTTCTGCTGGTCCCTGAAGGCAGCATCTCTCTGTTTCTGCAGGATCTCCCTGGTTCTGCTGCTCCCTGAAATGCAGCATCTCTCTGGTTCTGCTGGTCCCTGAAGGCAGCATCTCTCTGGTTATGTTGGTCCCTGAAGGCAGCATCTCCCTGGTTCTGCTGGTCCCTGAAGGCAGCATCTCTCTGGTTATGTTGGTCCCTGAAGGCAGCATCTCCCTGGTTCTGCCGGTCCCTGAAGGCAGCATCTCCCTGGTTCTGCTGGTCCCTGAAGGCAGCATCTCTCTGGTTATGTTGGTACCTGAAGGCAGCATCTCTCTGGTTATGTTGGTCCCTGAAGGCATCATCTCCCTGGTTCTGCTGGTCCCTGAAGGCAGCATCTCCCTGGTTCTGCTGGTCCTTGAAGGCAGCATCTCCCTGGTTCTGCTGGTCCCTGAAGGCAGCATCTCTCTGAATACGTTGGTACCTGAAGGCAGCATCTCTCTGGTTCTGCTGGTCCCTGAAGGCAGCATCTCCCTGGTTCTGCTGGTCATTGTAGTGGCAAAGTCTTATGTTACCTTATATGGTAAAACCAAATGCTTCTAAAAGCATGGTCCAACACTACTGAACCATTTCCTGATACGTGCAGTTTTCTCTGCAGACTCTAATGAGGGTTATTATTCTCAGGCGCTTCAAGGCCACAGAGCAGACTATGTTGAAACTACTTCTCTTCACTCAAAGTCTGAACTTCCATATTAACCGTTATACTTTCTGCAGCTCAACGACACAGGTGTCTCATAACAGTGAGACATCCGTGTGAAAGCAGATTTCTGAGGCGTTCCACCATGCAGGCACCAGAAAAAGCTCAAAAAGGGTCGTACTGTCCATGGATGAATGTCGATAGCCGTTAGCAGCTAGCCATTAGCTGTTGCCGTTAGCCGCTAGCTGGCAGCCATCGGTAGCTGCTAGCCATCGTTAGCTAACGTGGTTAGCTGCTAGTTGTCGTTAGCTAGCGCAGCCTGGACATGCAGTCGCACGTCCCGAAGAAACAGCCCCATGTGGAAGGAATCGGGTTCATCCATACCGAGCAGGTCGTGTATCGTCTCCTTGTAGTCGGAAGGCTTGCTGTCTTCCAGTGCCGAGACGATGTGGGAATGGCGAGCGACGTCCCCAGCCATTCCGTGGGGGGCGCACCGAGCCTCAGTCCGCGTGCCGGTGGCAGCCACGGACGTTCCCAAAAATCCCCGGCAGTTAGAGAAAAAAACTGAGGTTTTTTTGCCGTGTTCGGATCCGTCCCAGAAACTTCACGAGACGTTGTCAGGGTCACCAATGTAGTGCCGAGAGATAGGGAGTCGGAGGCGGTGCAATGAAGGTGCAAAGTTGTCTTTATTCAAGAGCTGCAAAGCACATGTCGTCGGGTTGCAGCCCGGGACGACAAGAGAAAGAGAAAAGCAGGAGGATACAGTATATACCCCGGAGGTACCGTAGGCATTAGTGTCCATGCAGAACAATACCCCCAGCCTGTAGTTCCTAGATTGAATTATGTGTCAGTGCGTTAATGACTGATCACTACAAGCCTCTGAATTAGCAACGCCAAAAATGCTAACAGATTACTGCTCATAAAACCTTATTATTTATCTTTTCTGCACATCCAACACATCGATTCGCATCGTGAGAAGACACAGAATCGTTTGGTACATATATTATCACTCCATGATTAGAACCCGCGACTTTATAAACAAAGACAGTAGGGGTGTAACGGTATCCGTACCGTACCGTCACGGTTCGGACGTCACGGTTCGAACGTCACGGTTCGAACGTCACGGTTCGGACGTCACGGTTCGGCACATGCAGTCACACGACGAATACGCCTTTTTTTACAAGTGGGAAAAAAGTCTGTCACTCATTATTACACTATATATAATCCAGGGGGCGGCATTGCGCCTAAAAGCCAGCCGCCCGTAAATAACAAATGAAGAACAAGAACAAAACACAACAGAAGAAGAAAAGTTAGTAGCTACGGCGAGTTCACACAACACACAGGAGCTAGAACCCACCTGCTTCTTTTGAATCAGCTGTGTGGGAACATGTCGGGTTCCCTGTGGACTACAACAATGATGGGGAGGACTACAACAATGATGGGGAGGACTACAACAATGATGGGGTGGACTACAACAATGATGGGGTGGACTACAACAATGATGGGGTGGACTACAACAATGATGGGGTGGACTACAACAATGATGGGGTGGACTACAACAATGATGGGGAGGACTACAACAATGATGGGGAGGACTACAACAATGATGGGGTGGACTACAACAATGATGGGGTGGACTACAACAATGATGGGGAGGACTACAACAATGATGGGGTGGACTACAACAATGATGGGGAGGACTACAACAATGATGGGGTGGACTACAACAACGATGGGGTGGACTACAACAACGATGGGGTGGACTACAACAACGATGGGGAGGACTACAACAACGATGGGGTGGACTACAACAATGATGGGGTGGACTACAACAATGATGGGGTGGACTACAACAATGATGGGGAGGACTACAACAATGATGGGGAGGACTACAACAATGATAGGGTGGACTACAACAATGATGGGGTGGACTACAACAATGATGGGGTGGACTACAACAATGATGGGGAGGACTACAACAATGATGGGGAGGGCTACAACAATGATAGGGTGGACTACAACAATGATGGGGTGGACTACAACAATGATGGGGTGGACTACAACAATGATGGGGAGGACTACAACAATGATGGGGTGGACTACAACAATGATGGGGTGGAATACAACAATGATGGGGTGGACTACAACAATGATGGGGTGGACTACAACAATGATGGGGTGCGAGTTGTGGATCGGACGAGGACGGTGTGTCGGCGTTGTTCGACAGCGGTGCGGTATGCTGGTGGTAACACGTCAAACATGCTCAATCACATCCGAGTCAGTCTCAGTCCCCGGCGAGAGGGTTTCCTCGACGGCGGGTGCCATAGTTACCGCCAACAGATCTGCCCTCACGACTGACAACGTAGACTAACTCGTCTTTCTGAAGAACAACTTAAATAGAGTAAAGCTTGAGCACCTTTATTTAGGCATAATGGCCTCACACACTCACAAGTTAATTACACATGTTCGACATTGCTCCTAAAGGTACACATTTTATTTAGTTTTATATTTATCATTGTATTAAAAATTAAAATTAAAATTATGCATTTGGGACTTTTTTTGCTTTTCCTTGTTGTACCGAACCGTGACTTCTGTGAACCGTTACACCCCTAAAAGACAGACATCAAAACATATGGCGCTAGGTAGCTAAAAACGTTAACATGGCTCATCTGTGTCATAGTCTGGTCAAGAGTGGTCTTCAATGGCATTCAAACGATAAACACGCTGCTGAAGTTAATCCATAGGTTAATCCAATGTGTCTGTGTCCCCTTGAAATGATTTCTGATAATCCATAAGCAATAAACCTGCTTTTCCGTTTGCAGATGTCAGAGCGAGAGATAGATTCACTCTGATGCAAACCTGCATGCGCGAAGCCCCCACCTTTTTGTGTTAACGTTGGTGTCTATGTGAAAACTCCCCTTCGATTCAATTGGCTCCAACGGTCCGAAAGAGATTTCAATCATCAAAATCGACCAATGGGTTCCAGAGAAACGGTAAAACCCCCATTTCCACCCAAATCACCCCAGAGTGAGTTTTTTCTAAATCTGTGTAAAAAGGTCAAAGGTCACTTGTTTTGCATCAATCTTGATACAGGGTACTTATTATATGTTGTACTTTGGATTCCTCAAGCTTTTAGTCTACCTTACCATCATCCAAGGTTAGTTTTCACTATAAGTACCACATATCTTTTGGACGGACACTATCATTTACAGTTTTTTACCATGTTCAATCTGAATTTTCTTTAAAATAGAAAACATCTATATTGATTCTGACTTTTCTACATCCAACTCACAGGTGTATCGTTACTTTGAGAACAAAGATTATTAATGTAACCCTTTTAGAAGGGAAGATATCATATGGTCATTTGTTCTGGGAATGTCATTTTCGAGCCTGAGACCGGCTTGGAGTCGAACAGGTTTAGTACCACATAGTTTAGCAAATAAAGTGATCGATCTCCCAGCTAGCGCTGTCTGCGTAGTATTTTGTAACGTAACATCCCAAACAGCGACCGTCTGTTAAACGCTATCGATTCAAACGGCAGTGTTTTATTAATATTTTGTTTCAAGCTCTCGTCCTTATTAAAAACAAAACCAGTCGAAGGGGAAATTCTCCCAGGGGAAGCTGATCCACCTTCAGGTGCTGGGACAGCTCGGTCTCTCTGCAGCGGTGTGAGCCGCGGTCTGTGTGAACGCCGCTCCGCAGTTTAATGCAGGGCCGTAGCTGCGTTTTTAACCAGTTTAGCCCTGAGCCTGTTTTTCAGGTCTCAGGCTCGGAAATGACATTCCCAGATCAAATGACCATATCTTCTAAAAGGGTTACATTCATAATCTTTGTTCTCAAAGTAACGATACACCTGTGAGTTGGATGTAGAAAAGTCAGAATCAATATAGATGTTTTCTATTTTAAAGAAAATTCAGATTGAACATAGTAAACAACTGTAAATGATAGTGTCCGTCCAAACATTATTTTTTACTTATAGTGAAAACTAACCTTGGATGATGGTAAGGTAGACTAAAAGCTTGAGGAATCCAAAGTACAACATATAATAAGTACCCTGTATCAAGATTGATGCAAAACAAGTGACATCTGACCTTTTTAGAGAGATTTAGCAAAAAGAACTCCACCTCTGAGGTGATTTGGGTGGAAATGGGGGTTTTACCGTTTCTCTGGAACCCATTGGTCGATTTTTGTGATTGACATCTCTTTCTGACCGTTAGAGCCAATAGAATCGAAGGGGAATCTCCCCACTCACACACATGGTAAAACAAAGAAGGTGGGGGGCTTCGCGGACATAGTTTTGCACCAGAGTGAAGCTGTCTCTAGGTCTGACATCTGAAAACCGAAAAGCAGGTTTATTGCTCATGGATTATCAGAAATCATTCAAAGGGACACATTGGATTAACCTCTGGATTAACTTCAGCAGCATTTTTATCGTTTGAATGCCATTGAATACCACTTTTGACCAGACTACCACACAGGTGAGCCATGTTAGCATTTTTAGCTACCTAGCGCCACATGTTTTGATGTGTGTTCTTGTTATTATCTCAGAGAGTTCATATCATTGAGTGATAATGTCTGTACCCCTCGATTCTGTGTCTCCTCACGATGTGAAACGACGGGTTGGATGTGCAGCAAAGATAAATAATAAGGTTTTGTGAGTGAATTTCAGTGCAGTCATTTGTTAGCATTTTTCGCTCGTTGCTAGTTCAGAGGCTCAGCGTTAGCAGTGTTTTTTTTTGAAAAATAAATTAATATGATCAGTTGGATGAGTTTCTTCCCATTACATGGATATAAAACATTCATAGTTTATTAAATGAACATGCCCTCAGACACTGTTTCCTGTAAGATGTTGCAGGAGGGCTCCGGTACCGGGGTCACTCGGGCTTAACAGGTTAACGGGCCTAAGATGATATTTAAAATGATTCACTTTTAATGAATGAACTGCTTGTTTCGTTACTTGAGAAGCTTGTGGACATAGTGTAGGTTTGTTTCTACAAGTACAGTTTTAGGGACACAAAAGTTAGTGGGGCAGCTGGGGGGGCAAGGCTCTACAGTGGGGGGGAAGCTGCCCCCCCCTGTAGATCCGCCCCAGGGGACACCACATTCTATGTTCATACACTCCGATGTACTACCAGCAAATTGTACATATTGTTGTCTGTTATCTAAATAACTTTTTAACCAATCTAGAACTACTCCTCTCACACCGTATCTATGTCATTTTGAAATTAATAGGTAATGGACTATGGTGTCAAATGCCCTTTTTAAGTCAATAAATACACCTATTGTGCATTTCTTTCTTTCTATAGCTGCTGTAATTTCTTCTGTTACTTTCATTAAAGCTGTCGATCGATTTTTCTTAAATCCATACTGACTCACTCAATAACTCGTGTTTTTCAATACAATTATCACATTTTTGGACAAACAATCTCTCAAGGACCTTTGAAAATTGTGAAAGCAATATATGAGCATTGATATGGCTGGGTGGAGTGGCCTCATTTATGCTGACATATTCTTCATGTCTCAACCAAGTTTCAGTGAGACAGCATATATCAATATTATAATCTGATATTAAATCATTTACCAATATTGCTTTAGATGCTAGAGATCTTATGTTTAAGAGACCACATCTAATCTTCCTGTTTTGTTGCACTGTAGTAGTTGTTACATTTACTTTTATTAGGTTATTATGTATGACACCTCTATTAGGTTTTACCTTCAATTGTCCTTGGGCAGACACACACACCGCTAATATTGGGTATTTTATTGGGTTGGGGATTCCTTTGGATGACTGCCTAGGAGAGAGCGCAGAGAAGCGTGTAAGACTGCGACTCCGCCTCCTGGTCTCAACTCCAGTTTGTCATGGATTAAGTCCACAAAGCCCTGAAATGTTTGAGAATGAGATCTGCACCTTTCAAAGTAGGGTGAATGCCGTCTCTCTTAATCAGACCAGGTTTTTCCCAGAAGGCTGTCCAATTATTTACGAAGCCCACATTGTTTGCTGGGCACCACCAAGACAACCAGCGCTGAAATGATGACATGCAGTGTTTTCATAAAACCCCGAGACTAGGATAAACTGAAAAGAGTACAAGGAAGCTTATGAAAGTTAACAGCATTTAATTAAATAAAGGATGCGATGACATAAAATGAAATGTGCGAGTTGGTGGCTCCCCCCCTCCCAGCTGTTGGTCCCGTGCACATTGGGGCAGCGGAGGGTGAAGAAGAGATCGATTATTCCTGTCCATCACGAGTTATCAACTGTAGTCTTCTTCTATTGGCCCGGCGTCGACGGGGGCGTGTCCAACGCAAATCCTGCCATTTTCTGTTGTTTAAATGACAGCGTTCTAATGTCTGAGGTTATTTAAACATTCCCTAAACGTTTTGCCGCTTCCATAAGTGAGAGTTAAAGACAGTGTGTTTAGTGTACAACACCACATGTCATTTGACCTTGAATTCACGGTTTGAAAACGTTAGCTACATGCTAATGCTAACCGGAAATGAATACTTTTCAGAATAAAAGTTAGTGTGAACTTCCGGTTTGTCAGAATAAAATCGCATTAAATTAAAACCCTGTATTTAATTTAAATTATGCCATAATATTGATTTTAATTTAGTACAGCGGCTATACATGTCGTCATTGATCAGATTGGGGAGGGGACCAGAGAAGTTTTAGCATATCTACACATCCACGCTCAACTTTGGTGCATTCTGATTGGTGTAAACGAACATCATAACAATCCTTCTGTATTTACGTTTATTCTTAGCCAGCAGTTTTTTATTTTGATATACTTTATTAATCCCCGTGGGGAAATTGTTTCTCTGCATTTGACCCATCCTGTGTTAAGAGCAGTGTGCTGCCATTTTGAACAGCGCCCGGGGAGCAGTGTAGGGAACGGTGCCTTGCTCAGGGACTCCTCGGTAGCACTTGGTCTTGCCGGGACTTGGTGACCTTCCAGTTACCAAGCCAAGTCCCTATCGACCTCGACACAGCCCCCCTTTAGTTTAAGATGCGCCTCATCGTCAATTTGACTGAGATGAATAAAAATAGTCCTCTGCAGTAACACATTTTATTAAACATAAGTTCCAAAACACACACACGAGCGCGCGTCCGGTCATCCATCTGAGGAAACACAGGAGTTACTGCAGTACTCATATTTAAATATACAGATAGAGTATTAATACGTACAATGTGTACTCCACATAGTATTAGTACGTACAGTGTGCACTTCAGCGAGGGTTAGAAGGCTGAAGGCGAGTCGAAGAACTTCCTGCCCAGGTTGGTTCTCCCTCTGCAGAAAGGGATTTAGAGTGAGTGTTCGCCATACTGAACTCAATATGACTGCCATGATCCTTCCCCACCTAACATACTGTATGAGCAGCTGAACCCAGGTGAACCAGCTGGACCCAGGCGAACCAGCTGGACCCAGGCGAACCAGCTGGACCCAGGCGAACCAGCTGGAACCCGGGTGAACCAGCTGGAACCCGGGTGAACCAGCTGAACCCGGGTGAACCAGCTGAACCCAGGTGAACCAGCTGGACCCAGGCGAACCAGCTGGACCCAGGCGAACCAGCTGGACCCAGGCGAACCAGCTGGAACCCGGGTGAACCAGCTGGAACCCGGGTGAACCAGCTGGAACCCGGGTGAACCAGCTGAACCCAGGCGAACCAGCTGGACCCAGGCGAACCAGCTGGAACCAGGTGAACCAGCTGGACCCAGGCGAACCAGCTGGAACCAGGTGAACCAGCTGGACCCAGGTGAACCAGCTGGACCCAGGCGAACCAGCTGGAACCCAGGTGAACCAGCTGGAACCTGGGTGAACCAGCTGGACCCAGGCGAACCAGCTGGACCCAGGCGAACCAGCTGGACCCAGGCGAACCAGCTGGAACCCGGGTGAACCAGCTGGAACCCGGGTGAACCAGCTGGAACCCAGGCGAACCAGCTGGACCCAGGTGAACCAGCTGGACCCAGGTGAACCAGCTGGACCCAGGTGAACCAGCTGGACCCAGGCGAACCAGCTGGAACCCAGGTGAACCAGCTGGAACCCGGGTGAACCAGCTGGACCCAGGCGAACCAGCTGGACCCAGGCGAACCAGCTGGAACCCGGGTGAACCAGCTGGAACCCGGGTGAACCAGCTGGAACCCAGGCGAACCAGCTGGACCCAGGTGAACCAGCTGGACCCAGGCGAATAGCACCACATCAAGGCCTATCCTGTCACTTCACAAACAAGCTCTCAAAGTTTTGGACAGAAAACCTAAGCTATACCACCATTGCAAAATCCTGGACAAACATAACCTGCTCAGCTGGGGAAATATTTTAAAACACACTGACGCATGTCTCATTTTTTAAATTCTAAAAACGGCAAGGCACCCCCACCACTCTGCACTTTTATACAGCAGAACAATTCAAACAGCAGAACCACAAGGTCTGCCCTAGAGGGGACTGTGCAGCCCCTCTTAGGTCCAGCTGGTAAACACTGTTTCTCTGTGAGGGCACCACCACTCTGGAACACAACACCAATGCAGATCAGGAATGACACCTCCTATCATGCATTCAACCGCGAGCATAAGAACTGGCTTTTAAGCAATCAAACATGTGAACACTTTTAACTGTATCAAGGTATGATGATATTTCATCTGTTTGCACGTTTGTTTGTTCCTCTCTATTGTTGAACTGATGTTTATTTATTGTTGAACTGATGTTTATTTATTGTTGTACTGATGTTTATTTATTGTTGAACTGATGTTTATTTATTGTTGTACTGCTGTTTATTTATTGATGAACTGATGTTTATTTATTGTTGTACTGATGTTTATTTATTGTTGAACTGATGTTTATTTATTGTTGTACTGCTGTTTATTTATTGATGAACTGATGTTTATTTATTGATGAACTGATGTTTATTTATTGTTGAACTGATGTTTATTTATTGTTGTACTGCTGTTTATTTATTGTTGAACTGATGTTTATTTATTGTTGAACTGATGTTTATTTATTGTTGTACTGATGTTTATTTATTGTTGTACTGATGTTTATTTATTGTTGTACTGCTGTTTATTTATTGTTGAACTGATGTTTATTTATTGATGAACTGATGTTTATTTATTGTTGAACTGATGTTTATTTATTGTTGTACTGCTGTTTATTTATTGTTGAACTGATGTTTATTTATTGTTGAACTGATGTTTATTTATTGTTGAACTGATGTTTATTTATTTATTGTTGTACTGCTGTTTATTTATTGTTGAACTGATGTTTATTTATTGTTGTACTGCTGTTTATTTATTGTTGAACTGATGTTTATTTATTGTTGTACTGATGTTTATTTATTGTTGTACTGATGTTTATTTATTTATTGTTGAACTGATGTTTATTTATTGTTGAACTGATGTTTATTTATTTATTGTTGTACTGATGTTTATTTATTGTTGAACTGATGTTTATTTATTGTTGAACTGATGTTTATTTATTGTTGTACTGATGTTTATTTATTGTTGAACTGATGTTTATTTATTGTTGAACTGATGTTTATTTATTGTTGTACTGATGTTTATTTATTGTTGAACTGATGTTTATTTATTGTTGAACTGATGTTTAATTATTGTTGAACTGATGTTTATTTATTTATTGTTGTACTGCTGTTTATTTATTGTTGAACTGATGTTTATTTATTGTTGTACTGCTGTTTATTTATTGTTGTACTGATGTTTATTTATTTATTGTTGAACTGATGTTTATTTATTGTTGAACTGATGTTTATTTATTTATTGTTGTACTGATGTTTATTTATTTATTGTTGTACTGATGTTTATTTATTGTTGAACTGATGTTTATTTATTGTTGAACTGATGTTTATTTATTTATTGTTGTACTGATGTTTATTTATTGTTGAACTGATGTTTATTTATTGTTGAACTGATGTTTATTTATTGTTGTACTGATGTTTATTTATTGTTGAACTGATGTTTATTTATTGTTGAACTGCTGTTTATTTATTGTTGAACTGATGTTTATTTATTGTTGTACTGATGTTTATTTATTGTTGTACTGCTGTTTATTTATTGTTGTACTGATGTTTATTTATTGTTGAACTGATGTTTATTTATTGTTGAACTGATGTTTATTTATTGTTGAACTGCTGTTTATTTATTGTTGAACTGATGTTTATTTATTGTTGTACTGATGTTTATTTATTGTTGTACTGCTGTTTATTTATTGTTGTACTGATGTTTATTTATTGTTGTACTGCTGTTTATTTATTGATGTACTGCTGTTTATTTATTGATGAACTGATGTTTATTTATTTATTGTTGAACTGATGTTTATTTATTGTTGAACTGATGTTTATTTATTTATTGTTGTACTGATGTTTATTTATTGTTGAACTGATGTTTATTTATTGTTGAACTGATGTTTATTTATTGTTGAACTGATGTTTATTTATTTATTGTTGTACTGATGTTTATTTATTGTTGAACTGATGTTTATTTATTGTTGAACTGATGTTTATTTATTGTTGTACTGATGTTTATTTATTGTTGAACTGATGTTTATTTATTGATGAACTGATGTTTATTTATTGTTGAACTGATGTTTATTTATTGTTGAACTGATGTTTATTTATTGTTGAACTGCTGTTTATTTATTGTTGAACTGATGTTTGTTTATTGTTGAACTGATGTTTATTTATTGTTGTACTGATGTTTATTTATTGTTGAACTGATGTTTATTTATTGTTGAACTGATGTTTATTTATTGTTGAACTGCTGTTTATTTATTGTTGAACTGATGTTTGTTTATTGTTGAACTGATGTTTATTTATTGTTGAACTGATGTTTATTTATTGTTGAACTGATGTTTATTTATTGTTGTACTGATGTTTATTTATTGTTGAACTGATGTTTATTTATTTATTGTTGAACTGATGTTTATTTATTGTTGAACTGATGTTTATTTATTTATTGTTGTACTGATGTTTATTTATTGTTGAACTGATGTTTATTTATTGTTGAACTGATGTTTATTTATTGTTGTACTGATGTTTATTTATTTATTGTTGAACTGATGTTTATTTATTGTTGTACTGATGTTTATTTATTGTTGAACTGATGTTTATTTATTGTTGAACTGATGTTTATTTATTGTTGTACTGATGTTTATTTATTGTTGAACTGATGTTTATTTATTGTTGAACTGATGTTTATTTATTGTTGAACTGATGTTTATTTATTGTTGAACTGATGTTTATTTATTGTTGAACTGATGTTTATTTATTGTTGAACTGATGTTTATTTATTGTTGAACTGATGTTTATTTATTGTTGAACTGCTGTTTATTTATTGTTGAACTGATGTTTATTTATTGTTGAACTGATGTTTATTTATTGTTGAACTGATGTTTATTTATTGTTGAACTGCTGTTTATTTATTGTTGAACTGATGTTTATTTATTGTTGAACTGATGTTTATTTATTGTTGAACTGATGTTTGTTTATTGTTGAACTGATGTTTATTTATTGTTGAACTGATGTTTATTTATTGTTGAACTGATGTTTATTTATTGTTGAACTGATGTTTATTTATTGTTGAACTGATGTTTATTTATTGTTGAACTGATGTTTATTTATTTATTGTTGAACTGATGTTTATTTATTGTTGAACTGATGTTTATTTATTTATTGTTGTACTGATGTTTATTTATTGTTGAACTGATGTTTATTTATTGTTGTACTGATGTTTATTTATTGTTGAACTGATGTTTATTTATTGTTGAACTGATGTTTATTTATTGTTGAACTGATGTTTATTTATTGTTGAACTGATGTTTATTTATTGTTGAACTGATGTTTGTTTATTGTTGAACTGATGTTTATTTATTGTTGTACTGATGTTTATTTATTGTTGAACTGATGTTTATTTATTGTTGTACTGATGTTTATTTATTGTTGAACTGATGTTTATTTATTGATGAACTGATGTTTATTTATTGTTGAACTGATGTTTATTTATTGTTGAACTGATGTTTATTTATTGTTGTACTGCTGTTTATTTATTGTTGAACTGATGTTTATTTATTGTTGTACTGATGTTTATTTATTGTTGTACTGCTGTTTATTTATTGATGTACTGATGTTTATTTATTTATTGTTGAACTGATGTTTATTTATTGTTGAACTGATGTTTATTTATTTATTGTTGTACTGATGTTTATTTATTGTTGAACTGATGTTTATTTATTTATTGTTGAACTGATGTTTATTTATTGTTGAACTGATGTTTATTTATTTATTGTTGAACTGATGTTTATTTATTGTTGAACTGATGTTTATTTATTTATTGTTGTACTGATGTTTATTTATTGTTGAACTGATGTTTATTTATTGTTGTACTGATGTTTATTTATTTATTGTTGAACTGATGTTTATTTATTGTTGAACTGATGTTTATTTATTTATTGTTGAACTGATGTTTATTTATTGTTGAACTGATGTTTATTTATTGTTGTACTGATGTTTATTTATTGTTGAACTGATGTTTATTTATTGTTGAACTGATGTTTATTTATTGTTGAACTGATGTTTATTTATTGTTGTACTGATGTTTATTTATTGTTGAACTGATGTTTATTTATTGATGAACTGATGTTTATTTATTGTTGAACTGATGTTTATTTATTGTTGAACTGATGTTTATTTATTGTTGAACTGATGTTTATTTATTGTTGTACTGATGTTTATTTATTGTTGTACTGCTGTTTATTTATTGTTGTACTGATGTTTATTTATTGTTGTACTGCTGTTTATTTATTGATGTACTGCTGTTTATTTATTGATGAACTGATGTTTATTTATTTATTGTTGAACTGATGTTTATTTATTGTTGAACTGATGTTTATTTATTGTTGTACTGATGTTTATTTATTGTTGAACTGATGTTTATTTATTGTTGTACTGATGTTTATTTATTTATTGTTGAACTGATGTTTATTTATTGTTGTACTGATGTTTATTTATTGTTGAACTGCTGTTTATTTATTGTTGTACTGATGTTTATTTATTGTTGAACTGATGTTTATTTATTGTTGAACTGATGTTTATTTATTGTTGAACTGATGTTTATTTATTGTTGAACTGATGTTTATTTATTGTTGAACTGATGTTTATTTATTGTTGAACTGATGTTTATTTATTGTTGAACTGATGTTTATTTATTGTTGAACTGATGTTTATTTATTGTTGAACTGATGTTTATTTATTGTTGAACTGCTGTTTATTTATTGTTGAACTGATGTTTGTTTATTGTTGAACTGATGTTTATTTATTGTTGTACTGATGTTTATTTATTGTTGAACTGATGTTTATTTATTGTTGTACTGATGTTTATTTATTGTTGAACTGATGTTTATTTATTGTTGAACTGATGTTTATTTATTGTTGAACTGATGTTTATTTATTGTTGAACTGATGTTTATTTATTGTTGTACTGATGTTTATTTATTGTTGTACTGATGTTTATTTATTGTTGTACTGATGTTTATTTATTGTTGAACTGATGTTTATTTATTGTTGAACTGATGTTTATTTATTGTTGAACTGATGTTTATTTATTGTTGTACTGATGTTTATTTATTGTTGAACTGATGTTTATTTATTGTTGTACTGATGTTTATTTATTGTTGTACTGATGTTTATTTATTGTTGAACTGATGTTTATTTATTGTTGAACTGATGTTTATTTATTGTTGAACTGATGTTTATTTATTGTTGAACTGATGTTTATTTATTGTTGAACTGATGTTTATTTATTGTTGAACTGATGTTTATTTATTGTTGAACTGATGTTTATTTATTGTTGAACTGATGTTTATTTATTGTTGAACTGATGTTTATTTATTGTTGAACTGATGTTTATTTATTGTTGAACTGATGTTTATTTATTGTTGAACTGATGTTTATTTATTGTTGAACTGATGTTTATTTATTGTTGAACTGATGTTTATTTATTGTTGAACTGATGTTTATTTATTGTTGAACTGATGTTTATTTATTGTTGAACTGATGTTTATTTATTGTTGAACTGATGTTTATTTATTGTTGAACTGATGTTTATTTATTGTTGTACTGATGTTTATTTATTGTTGAACTGATGTTTATTTATTGTTGAACTGATGTTTATTTATTGTTGAACTGATGTTTATTTATTGTTGAACTGATGTTTATTTATTGTTGAACTGATGTTTATTTATTGTTGAACTGATGTTTATTTATTGTTGAACTGATGTTTATTTATTGTTGAACTGATGTTTATTTATTGTTGAACTGATGTTTATTTATTGTTGAACTGATGTTTATTTATTGTTGAACTGATGTTTATTTATTGTTGACTGATGTTTATTTATTGTTGAACTGATGTTTATTTATTGTTGAACTGATGTTTATTTATTGTTGAACTGATGTTTATTTATTGTTGAACTGATGTTTATTTATTGTTGAACTGATGTTTATTTATTGTTGAACTGATGTTTATTTATTGTTGAACTGATGTTTATTTATTGTTGAACTGATGTTTATTTATTGTTGAACTGATGTTTATTTATTGTTGAACTGATGTTTATTTATTGTTGAACTGATGTTTATTTATTGTTGAACTGATGTTTATTTATTGTTGAACTGATGTTTATTTATTGTTGAACTGATGTTTATTTATTGTTGAACTGATGTTTATTTATTGTTGAACTGATGTTTATTTATTGTTGAACTGATGTTTATTTATTGTTGAACTGATGTTTATTTATTGTTGAACTGATGTTTATTTATTGTTGAACTGATGTTTATTTATTGTTGAACTGATGTTTATTTATTGTTGAACTGATGTTTATTTATTGTTGAACTGATGTTTATTTATTGTTGAACTGATGTTTATTTATTGTTGTACTGATGTTTATTTATTGTTGAACTGATGTTTATTTATTGTTGAACTGATGTTTATTTATTTATTGTTGAACTGATGTTTATTTATTGTTGTACTGATGTTTATTTATTTATTGTTGAACTGCTGTTTATTTATTGTTGTACTGATGTTTATTTATTGTTGTACTGATGTTTATTTATTGTTGAACTGATGTTTATTTATTGTTGAACTGATGTTTATTTATTTATTGTTGTACTGATGTTTATTTATTGTTGTACTGATGTTTATTTATTGTTGAACTGATGTTTATTTATTGTTGAACTGATGTTTATTTATTTATTGTTGTACTGATGTTTATTTATTGTTGAACTGATGTTTATTTATTGTTGAACTGATGTTTATTTATTGTTGAACTGATGTTTATTTATTGTTGAACTGATGTTTATTTATTGTTGAACTGATGTTTATTTATTGTTGAACTGATGTTTATTTATTGTTGTACTGATGTTTATTTATTGTTGAACTGATGTTTATTTATTGTTGAACTGCTGTTTATTTATTGTTGAACTGATGTTTATTTATTTATTGTTGTACTGATGTTTATTTATTGTTGTACTGATGTTTATTTATTGTTGAACTGATGTTTATTTATTGTTGTACTGATGTTTATTTATTGTTGTACTGATGTTTATTTATTGTTGAACTGATGTTTATTTATTGTTGTACTGATGTTTATTTATTGTTGAACTGATGTTTATTTATTGTTGAACTGATGTTTATTTATTGTTGAACTGATGTTTATTTATTTATTGTTGTACTGATGTTTATTTATTGTTGAACTGATGTTTATTTATTGTTGTACTGATGTTTATTTATTTATTGTTGTACTGATGTTTATTTATTGTTGAACTGATGTTTATTTATTGTTGAACTGATGTTTATTTATTGTTGAACTGATGTTTATTTATTGTTGAACTGATGTTTATTTATTGTTGAACTGATGTTTATTTATTGTTGAACTGATGTTTATTTATTGTTGAACTGATGTTTATTTATTGTTGAACTGATGTTTATTTATTGTTGAACTGATGTTTATTTATTGTTGAACTGATGTTTATTTATTGTTGAACTGATGTTTATTTATTGTTGAACTGATGTTTATTTATTGTTGAACTGATGTTTATTTATTGTTGAACTGATGTTTATTTATTGTTGAACTGATGTTTATTTATTGATGAACTGATGTTTATTTATTGTTGTACTGCTGTTTATTTATTGTTGAACTGATGTTTATTTATTGTTGAACTGCTGTTGTCTGCTGTACTCTATTTAATTATGTTTTTATTTCTCGAGTCTTGTTGTGGTCATTTAACATCTTGCCAAGGACAACAGTTGAACAATAGCCTGCTGGCTAACACTGGCTCACTTACAGCAATGTGGATTAATGTGCACTGTCCTTTAAATAAATAAACAAACAAAACAAACAAACAAACAAACAAACAAACAAACACACACACAGACTGTTCTGTACAGACTGAAGATGGAGCAGTATTAGAGAGACAGGTAGAGACAGGTATTAGAGAGACAGGTAGAGACAGGTATTAGAGAGACAGGTAGAGACAGGTATTAGAGTATAATACCTATCTCTACCTGTCTCTACCTGTCTCTCTAATACCTGTCTCGACCTGTCTCTGTAATACCTGTCTCTACCTGTCTCAGGTATTAGAGAGACAGGTAGAGGCAGGAAGAGACAGGGAGAGACAGGTATTAGAGAGAAATGTAGAGACAGGTATTAGAGAGACAGGTAGATACAGGTAGAGACAGGTATTAGAGAGACAGGTAGATACAGGTAGAGACAGGTATTAGAGAGACAGGTAGAGACAGGTATTAGAGAGACATGTAGAGACAGGTATTAGAGAGACAGGTATTAGAGAGACAGGTAGATACAGGTAGAGACAGGTATTAGAGAGACAGGGAGAGACAGGTATTAGAGAGACAGGTAGAGACAGGTATTAGAGAGACAGGTAGATACAGGTAGAGACAGGTATTAGAGAGACAGGGAGAGACAGGTATTAGAGAGACAGGTATTAGAGAGACAGGTAGATACAGGTAGAGACAGGTATTAGAGAGACATGTAGAGACAGGTATTAGAGAGACAGGTAGAGACAGGTATTAGAGAGACAGGTAGATACAGGTAGAGACAGGTATTAGAGAGACATGTAGAGACAGGTATTAGAGAGACAGGTAGAGACAGGTATTAGAGAGACAGGTAGATACAGGTAGAGACAGGTATTAGAGAGACAGGTAGAGACAGGTATTAGAGAGACAGGTAGAGACAGGTATTAGAGAGACAGGTAGAGACAGGTATTAGAGAGACAGGTAGATACAGGTAGAGACAGGTATTAGAGAGACAGGTAGAGACAGGTATTAGAGAGACAGGTATTAGAGAGACAGGTAGGGACAGGTATTAGAAAGACAGGGAGAGACAGGTATTAGAGAGACAGGTAGGGACAGTTATTAGAGAGACAGGGAGAGACAGGTATTAGAGAGACAGGGAGAGACATGTATTAGAGAGACAGGTAGATACAGGTATTAGAGAGACAGTTAGAGACAGGTATTAGAGAGACAGATAGATACAGGTAGAGACAGGTATTAGAGAGACAGGGAGAGACAGATAGATACAGGTAGAGACAGGTATTACAGAGACAGGTAGGGACAGGTATTAGAAAGACAGGGAGAGACAGGTATTAGAGAGACAGGGAGAGACATGTATTAGAGAGACAGGTAGAGACAGGTAGATACAGGTATTAGAGAGACAGTTAGAGACAGGTATTAGAGAGACAGGGAGAGACAGGTAGAGACGGGTATTAGAGAGACAGGGAGAGACAGGTATTAGAGAGACAGGGAGAGACAGGTATTAGAGAGATAGGTAGAGACAGGTATTAGAGAGACAGGGAGAGACAGGTATTAGAGAGACAGGGAGAGACAGGTAGAGACGGGTATTAGAGAGACAGGGAGAGACAGGTATTAGAGAGACAGGGAGAGACAGGTATTAGAGAGATAGGTAGAGACAGGTATTAGAAAGACAGGTATTAGAGAGACAGTTAGAGACAGGTATTAGAGAGACAGGGAGAGACAGGTATTAGAGAGACAGGTAGAGACAGGTATTAGAGAGACAGGTAGAGACAGGTAAGGACAGGTAGAGACACGTATTAGAGAGACAGGGAGAGACAGGTATTAGAGAGACAGGTAGAGACAGGTATTAGAGAGACAGGGAGAGACAGGTATTAGAGAGACAGGGAGAGACAGGTATTAGAGAGACAGGGAGAGACAGGTATTAGAGAGACAGGGAGAGACATGTATTAGAGAGACAGGTAGAGACAGGTATTAGAGAGACAGGTAGAGACAGGTATTAGAGAGACAGGGAGAGACAGGTAAAGACAGGTATTAGAGAGACAGGGAGAGACAGGTAAAGACAGGTATTAGAGAGACAGGGAGAAACAGGTATTAGAGAGACAGTTAGAGACAGGTATTAGAGAGACAGGTAGAGACAGGTATTAGAGAGACAGGGAGAGACAGGTAAAGACAGGTATTAGAGAGACAGGGAGAGACAGGTATTAGAAAGACAGGTAGAGACAGGTATTAGAGAGACAGTTAGAGACAGGTATTAGAGAGACAGGTAGAGACAGGTATTAGAGAGACAGGTAGAGACAGGTAAGGACAGGTAAAGACAGGTATTAGAGAACATCTGTTGATGCAGTTGTTGAGCAGCCTTTAGAGAACCTGGTCTGGATAGAGAACCTGGTCTGGATAGAGAACCTGGTCTGGATAGAGAACCTGGTCTGGATAGAGAACCTGGTCTGGATAGTGAACCTGGTCTGGATAGAGAACCTGGTCTGGATAGAGAACTTGGTCTGGATAGAGAACGGTCAGGGTTTTAAACCCTGGTGGAGCACTGCCTGTCAGTAAAGGGAGAACAGGTTCCTATAGAACTATGAACACATGTGAAAAGGTCTGGTTCTGGTCTTACAGGTTGCTGAGGACAGGGTTCCTGGGCTCCCCCCTCAGGGTTCCTCTGATGGGGTTCCTGGAGCAGCTGGACAGTTCTGGAGACGTCAGCGGCTGGAAGAAGCGTCCTGGAAACAAAACCCTGATCAGGAACTGAGATCTGGATCCACCCGACCTGCTTCTGGTTCAGTTCTACCCGGATTGCAAGGAGCCCACCTCGTCCAGCGGCCTCCGGACCGAGGGCCGTCCCAGGAACCGAGATCTGGTCCTTCTGGGCCGAGAGGACTCGTCTCCAGTAAACTTCAGGGAGGGACAGCAGCCGAACCACCACCTGCAGAGGGAACAAGTACTCACATAAAGTGTAAAAGTACTCAGATAATGTGTAGAAGTACTCAGATCTGGTACTTTAGTAAAAGTAGAAGTACTCAGGTCTGGTTCTTGAGTAAAAGTAGAAGTACTCAGATCTGGTACTTCTGGTTCTTGAGTAAAATAAGAAGTACTCGGATCTTGTATTTTAGTAAAAGTAGAAGTACTCAGGTCTTGTACTTCAGGAAAAGTAGAAGTACTCAGGTCTGGTTCTTGAGTAAAAGTAGAAGTACTCAGATCTGGTACTTCTGGTTCTTGAGTAAAATAAGAAGTACTCGGATCTTGTATTTTAGTAAAAGTAGAAGTACTCAGGTCTTGTACTTCAGGAAAAGTAGAAGTACTCAGGTCTGGTACTTTAGTAAAAGTAGAAGTACTAGTAAAGTAGATAAGGTAGGACCTTGGGCTGGGTGCTGGTCTCCCTCAGGATGGTGGTGGGAGACGGGTCTGGCGTCCCGTGACCCACCAGAGTCGGTCCAAAGACCCGGGACAGGTTGTTCTGGTCCATCTGACAGGGGGGGCTCCGGACCACCCTGAAACAGTCATTAGAGTGCAGAGTTATATTTATCATATATGATGTAGACATGTTCTTAATGTATGATGTCAGGGGGGGTGGGGGGGGTTAGTACTTTTGTAAGTGAAGCATGAGGAAGGCCAGGGTGTCTCTGTGGGGGGGGGGAGCTCAGAGAGGGCCCGGTACACAGCTGCAGTACTGCTGTCTTCATCTTGCAGCTCTAATGCACAGGAATACACAGGTAAATACACAGGTAAATACACAGGAATACACAGGAATACACAGGGGAATACACAGATAAATACACAGGAATATACAGGTAAATACACAGCTAAATACACAGCTACATACACAGGAATACACAGCTAAATACACAGCTACATACACAGGAATACATGACTGCAGTACTGTTGCCTTAACCCTGCAGAAGAGCCCTCAGGATTTGGATAATATTAAAAGTATATTTGTTATTATTATGAATTACCTGCAGCCTCCATGAAAGTTCGATGCAGTCTGAAGGTCAGCAGTGGTTCCTTCAGGTTCCTCAGGAAGTCCTTCAGGAACCCACAGAGAACATGGACGTCCTGCACCTTCCCCAGGGGGGGGGTCTTCCCCTGCAGGACCGTCATCCTGAGCTCCTTCACCAGCCGCTCCCCCCCCGGGACCCGGTACAGGCCCCTCTGTAGAACCACACCGTTAGCATGTAGCTGTTAGCATGCAGAACCTCCTCTCAGGACCCGGTAGGCCTACAGACCCCTCTATAGAACCACGCTGTTAGCATGTAGCTGTTAGCATGCAGAACCTCCCCTCAGGACCCGGTACAGGCCCCTCTGTAGAACCACACTGTTAGCATGTAGCTGTTAGCATGCAGAACCTCCCCTCACGACCCGGTAGAGACCCCTCTGTAGAACGACACTTTTAGCATGTAGCTGTTAGCATGCAGAACCTCCCCTCAGGACCCGGTACAGACCCCTCTGTAGAACCACACTGTTAGCATGTAGCTGTTAGCATGCTGAACCTCCCCTCAGGACCCGGTACAGACCCCTCTGTAGAACCACACTGTTAGCATGTAGCTGTTAGCATGCAGAACCTCCACTCAGGACCCGGTACAGACCCCTCTGTAGAACCACACTGTTAGCATGTAGCTGTTAGCATGCAGAACCTCCCCTCAGGACCCGGTACAGACCCCTCTGTAGAACCACACTGTTAGCATGTAGCTGTTAGCATGCAGAACCTCTCCTCAGGACCCGGTACAGACCCCTCTGTAGAACCACACTGTTAGCATGTAGCTGTTAGCATGCAGAACCTCCCCTCAGGACCCGGTACAGACCCCTCTGTAGAACCACACTGTTAGCATGTAGCTGTTAGCATGCAGAACCTCCCCTCAGGACCCGGTACAGACCCCTCTGTAGAACCACACTGTTAGCATGCAGAACCTCCCCTCGGGACCCGGTACAGGCCCCTCTGTAGAACCACACTGTTAGCATGTAGACCCCCCCCCTCTCACCTCCTGCAGCCCCCTCCTCTCGATCTCAGCGACACACTCCACCATCAGGTGGGGCACCCAGGGGGGGGCACCCGGAGAGAAGTCCTCTAACGAGTTCTGCAGAGGAGATTTGACAGGATAAAGCACTGGTTCTGTCCCCCCGATCATCACTAACGTCCCCTCATTACCTGTGTTGCTTCATTACCTGTGTCCCCCCCCCCATCTCATTACCTGTGTTGCCCCCCCCCTGAAGAGGTATGGTGGAACAGTCGGAGCTGAACCTCATTTTGCACTCTGGATGAGCGACTGCTCTGCAGGTTCTGCACTTCACCGCCATCCTGCCGAACCGGATCCTCTTCCCACAGAGAGAACAGGTCTCCGGCATGATCACCTGTAGAACCAAAGAGAACCTGAACCGTCTGTAGTCCACCTGCAGAACCAAACACACACTAACCCTCTGTAGAACCTAACCAAACACACCTGAACCGTCTGTAGAACCTAACCAAACACACCTGCTCTGTAGTACTGATGATTTAGTTATGGTTCTGGTTCTTACGGTTTTTGACAGGAACTCATGTTTCAGGGTTCTCTCGAGGGGTTTTTGGTACAGCGCTCTGACCGCCACGCTCGCCTCCATCTTGGATTCAGGTTCTGGCTCCAACAGCGTTTTGTTGGCGGGTAACCAGACGGAGGTCTGATCTGAGGGGAACCACAGAACGTCAGAGACATGATTTACTACAGAAGAAGAAGAAGAAGAAGAAGAAGAAGAAGAAGAAGAAGAAGAAGAAGAAGAAGAAGAAGAAGAAGAAGAAGAAGAAGAAGAAGAAGAAGAAGAAGAAGAAGAAGAAGAAGAAGAAGAAGAAGAAGAAAGAAGAAGAAGAAGAAGAAGAAGAAGAAGAAGAAGAAGAAGAAGAAGAAGAAAGAAGAAGAAGAAGAAGAAGAAGAAGAAGAAGAAGAAGAAGAAGAAGAAGAAGAAGAAGAAGAAGAAGAAGAAGAAGAAGAAGAAGAAGAAGAAGAAGAAGAAGAAGAAGAAGAAGAAGAAAGAAGAAGAAGAAGAAGAAGAAGAAGAAGAAGAAGAAGAAGAAGAAGAAGAAGAAGAAGAAGAAGAAGAAGAAGAAGAAGAAGAAGAAGAAGAAGAAGAAGAAGAAGAAGAAGAAGAAGAAGAAGAAGAAGAAGAAGAAGAAGAAGAAGAAGAAGAAGAAGAAGAAGAAGAAGAAGAAGAAGAAGAAGAAGAAGAAGAAGAAGAAGAAGAAGAAGAAGAAGAAGAAGAAGAAGAAAGAAGAAGAAGAAGAAGAAGAAGAAGAAGAAGAAGAAGAAGAAGAAGAAGAAGAAGAAGAAGAAGAAGAAGAAGAAGAAGAAGAAGAAGAAGAAGAAGAAGAAGAAGAAGAAGAAGAAGAAGAAGAAGAAGAAGAAGAAGAAGAAGAAGAAGAAGAAAGAAGAAGAAGAAGAAGAAGAAGAAGAAGAAGAAGAAGAAGAAGAAGAAGAAGAAGAAGAAGAAGAAGAAGAAGAAGAAGAAGAAGAAGAAGAAGAAGAAGAAGAAGAAGAAGAAGAAGAAGAAGAAGAAGAAGAAGAAGAAGAAGAAGAAGAAGAAGAAGAAGAAGAAGAAGAAGAAGAAGAAGAAGAAGAAGAAGAAGAAGAAGAAGAAGAAGAAGCCTCACCTCCTTCCGGGGGCACAAAACTCTCCTGTGGGTGGGTCTGCTGTGTGAGGGGGGGCCGTAGGGGGTTCCTCTGGGTTCTCTCGGTGTTCCCCGGCTCCATGTGGATCTCCCCGGAGTCAGGGGTCTGAACCAAGGCCTTCACCACAGTCTCCACCTCCTGACAGAGGACACAGGATGGAAGAGAGAACCGTGATCAATACCAGGTCAACACGTGGAGAGAGAACCGTGGTCAACACGTGAGGAGAGAACCGTGATCAATACCAGGTCAACACGTGAGGAGAGAACCGTGATCAATACCAGGTCAACACGAGAGAGAACCGTGATCAATACCAGGTCAACACGTGGAGAGAGAACCGTGATCAATACCAGGTCAACACGAGAGAGAGAACCGTGATCAATACCAGGTCAACACGTGAGGAGAGAACCGTGATCAATACCAGGTCAACACGTGAGGAGAGAACCGTGATCAATACCAGGTCAACACGTGAAGAGAGAGAACCGTGATCAATACCAGGTCAACACGTGGAGAGAACCGTGATCAATACCAGGTCAACACGTGGAGAGAACCGTGATCAATACCAGGTCAACACGTGAGAGAGAACCGTGATCAATACCAGGTCAACACGTGGAGAGAACCGTGATCAATACCAGGTCAACACGTGAAGAGAGAACCGTGATCAATACCAGGTCAACACGTGAGGAGAGAACCGTGATCAATACCAGGTCAACACGTGAGGAGAGAACCGTGATCAATACCAGGTCAACACGTGAAGAGAGAACCGTGATCAATACCAGGTCAACACGTGGAGAGAGAACCGTGATCAATACCAGGTCAACACGTGGAGAGAGAACCGTGATCAATACCAGGTCAACACGAGAGGAGAGAACCGTGATCAATACCAGGTCAACACGAGAGAGAACCGTGATCAATACCAGGTCAACACCTGAGGAGAGAACCGTGATCAATACCAGGTCAACACGAGAGAGAACCGTGATCAATACCAGGTCAACACTTGGAGAGAGAACCGTGATCAATACCAGGTCAACACGTGAGAGAGAACCGTGATCAATACCAGGTCAACACGTGGAGAGAACCGTGATCAATACCAGGTCAACACGTGAGGAGAGAACCGTGATCAATACCAGGTCAACACGTGGAGAGAGAACCGTGATCAATACCAGGTCAACACGAGGAGAGAGAACCGTGATCAATACCAGGTCAACACGTGAGGAGAGAACCGTGATCAATACCAGGTCAACCCTATGTCAACACGTGACATGCGTCAGAAAGACTGAAGACGCGGTTCTCCCTCAGAGAACAGAAGGGAGAGAACCTCTGGACTAACTGTTGTGAACGTTAATAAACCCATGGAAGAGATCCTCGTGTCTTTATGAACCTGCTCCAGCGTCCTCCCCGGAGGTTCTGCAGAGATGTTCCCACTCCTTCCTCTCCTCCGGTCCGCAGCTCCAGAACCAGGCCCAAGCGACGAGCGCTGCAACACCCAGAACAAAAGCACAACGTTCCAAACAACCAGAACCTTCTAAAGTACAACAGAATGTTCTAAAGTAAAACAGAACATTCTAAAGTACAACAGAGTACTATAATAAAGTACATGTACACAGTATGTTGGAGAACTCATGTCTGACCCGTTTTTCTCGGGCTCGTGGTCTCAGAGGTTTGATCACCGAGGTATCCAGGTCCTGAGAACAATGACAACACACACATATTCATATATGTTGTAATAAGTACATTATAATATATACTGTATGTATTATAATTAGGGCTGTCAGTCGATTAAAATATTTAATCGCGATTAATCGCATTTTTATCTGTTCTAAATGTACCTAAGAGGAATATTTTTCAAGTTGTTAATACTCTTATCAACATACGAGTGGACAAATATACTTTATGCAAATGTTATTATCATTTGAACAATGACAAATATTCTCATGAATATTAACCACAACATTACAAATATTCGCCTCAAATTAACCTGGAACTTCTCTCATACAATAATACAATACAGTGTGTGTGTGTGTGTGTGTGTGTGTGTGTGTGTGTGTGTGTGTGTGTGTGTGTGTGTGTGTGGGTGTGTGTGTGTGTGTGTGTGTGTGTGTGTGTGTGTGTGTGTACTGTGATATATCGTTGGAGCTATGTGTAACTCAAGGCATATGCTCGAACGGGAGCTGCCTGGACGCTGCATGTTGCGCGCACTATCCGTGCTGAGTGCTGACTTTTCGTACAATGTCCCGCTGTCTGCTTCCTGCATCAAGTCAAGTGCTCGGCGCAGTTGTCGGCGAAATGTTGCTCCTCTGTTTTCATTGAAACAGCTCCTTATATCCGTTAGCGCAGCTAGCTAGCACCAGATGCTAACTACAACAATACACCTAAGGTATCTCTCTCGCTCGCTCGTGCCACACACACCCTCCCGGTCCTCCCGATGGCCAGTCGGTGCCTGCCGGTGAGCGTGGAAGTGTGGTCTGCCGCAAGCGGGCAGCAGGAGCGGGGCTGTCAGCATCAGCTTGTAGACGGTATTTTAAACTCGATGCGCTCTGAAGCTACAGGGCGGCCGAGGACAAAAAATACACATGCGTTAATCGTGTTAAAATAATTAGTGGCGTTCATTTTTTTTGCGTTAACGCGTTAACTTGACAGCCCTAATTATAATATATGTGAATATATTAACAGTGATAACTCACCACGTCGTCGTCGGTGCGGTCGTAGCTGATGTCGGAGTGAGACAGAAATGACGACTCGTCCACCACGCGCAGCCTGAACATCAAGAACACGTTAGATCTGTTCTAAAGCTCTTTATTATGAATCACTCTATATTAGATGTATTAGTGGTTAGGGTTAGCCTTAGATATATTAGATCAGTGCTTCTCAGAGTGTGGTCCGCGGACCACTGGTGGTCGGTGAGCGCCCCCTAGTGGTCCGTGAGTATATTGGTAACATTTCACATTTGATATAAATAAATACATTTACATTTTCCGCACTCTCGCGGGAATATCTCCGCAATGGAACGAGCTTTCTATTGCATGATAAAACGCAGGGCAACACCTTCGTCACACATGTTGCCAGTTGTTTGTACCATTTTCAGGTGATTTATAATCTGTTCTAGAAAAACGATGTGTGTTGGGATATTTATGGAGTTAGATGGTCCGCGAGTGTTTTTTTATTGGTTAAGTGGTCCTTGGTATTAAAAAGTTTGAGAAACACTGTATTAGATGGATTAGATGGGTTAGGGTTAGCCTCGATGGATTAGATGGGTTAGGGAATGCTCCAGTATTGGGACAAAATTAACATGGGATCACTCCGGTCATTGTACGTACTTCGTCTCACTGGAATATTAACGGTCAGATTGAAAACAACATCGACCCAATTTCTCCGGTCGATGACGGAAGAGTTTTGAAAGTGACAAAACACTGTTTTCACACATTTAAAAACAATTAAACAATTAAACAATGTTTACCCAGGATTCAGGCACCTTCCCTGGCTTGTAAAATGTGGTGATGCGCCCTGGAGGTATCAGACTATTTAAAACATGTATACCCAGGATTCAATCACTTTTCCTGGCTTGCAAAGTGCTGTGAAGCAGCCTGTTCTCTGGGTGCAGTCTTGGTGTGCATGGAGGGGTTTAGTCCGAGTGAGGAGTGCTCAAGTGTGGGAGGATGTGTAAGGCAGAGGAGGGTAAAACAAAAAGTTAAAGTGTGAACCTCCAGCAGGGCAGGTGGTGCTGTGAATAAGGCCGAATATTGATGCTGGTGGGCGGACAGTAAAGCACCGCAAAATCCACCACCTTTAAGTGTCACCAGGGGCATGAGGTTCTGGAGGGTGTGAACATCTGGGTTTAGTTTGTGGGGGGAGTGCTTAAGTCTTGGGGTCCGGGGTCTCACGGTGTGTGAGGTTATGGAAGTATGCATGATTCGAAATTCTCGAAAAAACGGCTAAGTGCCAACGGAGGAGGGGCTACAAAAAGCTCAAGTCTTCGGCGCTTCCGGCGGAAGCCCCGGAGACATTTGCACTCCCCCGGTGCACTTTACAACGGAGAGGGGAATCGAGACCTCCTTTCCTCCGTCCAAAAAATTCATTCATCTTTTCAAAGCTACCATCTGCACGAAATCGGAAACCCGGTTTTTGAGAGCACTTAGAAAAAAAACGGGCTATTTTCCATCATGGAGAAATCATGGAGGAATGCATCCGACTCATGAGCACTTTGGATCGGATACAATTGTTGCCTGGAGGACCCCCAATCATGGTTCTTACCAAACTTTGAGTCTTTGAACTGGTCTTTGGAGGAATTCAAGGGGAGTTGGCATGGAATAATGAGACACTATTTTTGGATACAATTTATCTATTTTCACCCCTTCCTCTGGTTCTTCCAAAAGTTAACTTAGACTTTTTCTGACTCTGGAGGAATGTGATGGGAGTTGTCAGGGGACTCTATCCGCCTTAAGAGACACTATTTTGGGATACATTTTATCCATTTTCACCCTTTTCTCTGGTTCTTCCAAAAGTTAACTTAGACTTTTTCTGACCCATGTGCATCACCCTGGATCTCTGCCTATGTGCCTGTGAAATACTGCTCTCTCCCTCTGTTCACATCACTTTTACCCAGCTTTCACACACTTATTGCTGGGTAATTAAACCAGTTTAATGCACTTTTTAACACTGACATACCCAGGATTCAAGCTTCTTTCCTGGGTTACATAGTGCTGTGAAGCAGCCTGTCCTCTGGGTGGGAGAGCGAGGTGCTGGAGGAACTCTCTGTCTGGGTGACAGCCTGCTGCTGCTGCTGCTGCTGGTCTCTCTCTCCCTGTATTCACATTACTTTTACCCAGCTTTCACACACTTATTGCTGGGTAAGAAAGCCATGTGCATCACCCTGGATCTCTGCCTGTGTGCGTGGGATCCTGCTTACAGCAGTGACTCTGCTGTACATTTCATGAGTCAAATGTGGATGAAATGGACAGGTTTCAAGCTTCTTTCCTGGGTTACATAGTGCTGTGAAGCAGCCTGTCCTCTGAGTCCCCATTTCAGGGACACATGCTGGAGGTCCCTCTCCCGAGAGTGGAAGTCCATTGCCTCTAAATAGAGGTAAAATTAGGTCTGTCACTTTGGGTAACCGCACCACTGTCAGACGTCTCCTAAATAGGGTTAGGGTTAGTCTAGATGGATTAGATGGGTTAGGGTTAGCCTAGATGGATTAGATGGATTAGGGTTAGCCGAGATGGATTAGATGGGTTAGGGTTAGCCGAGATGGATTAGATGGATTAGATGGGTTAGCCTAGATGGATTAGATGGGTTAGCCTAGATGGATTAGATGGGTTAGGGTTAGCCTAGATGGATTAGATGGGTTAGCCTAGATGGATTAGATGGGTTAGGGTTAGCCTAGATAGATGGATTAGATGGGTTAGCCTAGATGGATTAGATGGGTTAGCCTAGATGGATTAGATGGGTTAGCCTAGATAGATGGATTAGATGGGTTAGCCTAGATAGATGGATTAGATGGGTTAGGGTTAGCCTAGATGGATTAGATGGATTAGATGGGTTAGGGTTAGCCTAGATGGATTAGATGGGTTAGCCTAGATGGATTAGATGGGTTAGCCTAGATGGATTAGATGGGTTAGCCTAGATGGATTAGATGGGTTAGCCTAGATGGATTAGATGGGTTAGCCTAGATAGATGGATTAGATGGGTTAGCCTAGATGGATTAGATGGATTAGATGGGTTAGCCTAGATGGATTAGATGGATTAGATGGGTTAGCCTAGATGGATTAGATGGATTAGATGGGTTAGCCTAGATGGATTAGATGGGTTAGGGTTAGCCTAGATGGATTAGATGGATTAGTCACCGCCTGGTGGTCCGGTGCAGCGTGGTGTTTCCCGCTTTGTGCTCGAAGGTCGCCAGCAGAGACTTCTGCTCAGCGTTCAGACCGGCCGACATCTTGCTGTCCTGAACCAGGATATCACACTTCTTTCCTGGGTTACATAGTGCTGTGAAGCAGCCTGTCCTCTGAGTCCCCATTTCAGGGACACATGCTGGAGGTCCCTCTCCCGAGAGTGGAAGTCCATTGCCTCTAAATAGAGGTAAAATTAGGTCTGTCACTTTGGGTAACCGCACCACTGTCAGACGTCTCCTAAATAGGGTTAGGGGTTTGGGTTAGCCTCGATGGATTAGATGGGTTAGCCTAGATGGATTAGGGTTAGCCTCGATGGATTAGATGGGTTAGGGTTAGCCTAGATGGATTAGATGGATTAGGGTTAGCCTCGATGGATTAGATGGGTTAGGGTTAGTCTAGATGGATTAGATGGGTTAGGGTTAGCCTAGATGGATTAGATGGGTTAGGGTTAGCCGAGATGGATTAGATGGGTTAGGGTTAGCCGAGATGGATTAGATGGATTAGATGGGTTAGCCTAGATGGATTAGATGGGTTAGCCTAGATGGATTAGATGGGTTAGGGTTAGCCTAGATGGATTAGATGGGTTAGCCTAGATGGATTAGATGGGTTAGCCTAGATGGATTAGATGGGTTAGGGTTAGCCTAGATAGATGGATTAGATGGGTTAGCCTGGATGGATTAGATGGGTTAGCCTAGATGGATTAGATGGGTTAGCCTAGATGGATTAGATGGGTTAGCCTAGATAGATGGATTAGATGGGTTAGGGTTAGCCTAGATGGATTAGATGGGTTAGCCTAGATGGATTAGATGGGTTAGCCTAGATGGATTAGATGGGTTAGCCTAGATAGATGGATTAGATGGGTTAGGGTTAGCCTAGATGGATTAGATGGGTTAGCCTAGATGGATTAGATGGGTTAGCCTAGATGGATTAGATGGGTTAGCCTAGGTGGATTAGATGGGTTAGCCTAGATGGATTAGATGGG
>CM070437.1:55000-105000 GCA_036324595.1 Champsocephalus gunnari | reverse complement strand
GATCTCATGTGTTCTCATGTGTTCTCATGTGATCTCATGTGTTCTCATGTGATCTCATGTGTTCTCATGTGATCTCGTGTTCTCATGTGTTCTCATGTGATCTCATGTGTTCTCATGTGATCTCATGTGTTCTCATGTGATCTCATGTGATCTCATCTGTTCTCATGTGTTCTCATGTGTTCTCATGTGATCTCATGTGTTCTCATGTGATCTCATGTGATCTCAGGGTCATGTTACATTCTGCTTGTTGTTGTTTATGTTTCTTATCAATAACAGGAGGTCTCACTCTGATGGGTTTTTCTTCACAGTTTATTCATACAGCTCAGTTAACACTAAAACAATAATAACAACAACAACAACACCAGATTCACCATCACCATGGAAACCTGTCTTACAGGACTAAACCCTTCAGAGACACAGCGTTACCATAGCACCACACTGGAGCCAACATGGCCGACAACGAAGCTTACGATCTCTGACGCTGCAGATACAAAACCTTCAGAGTCATACAGGGATCAGAGGTCATACAGGGGTCAGAGGTCATACAGGGGTCAGAGGTCATACAGGGATCAGAGGTCATACAGGGGTCAGAGGTCATACAAGGGTCAGAGGTCATACAGGGGTCAGAGGTCATACAGGGATCAGAGGTCATACAGGGGTCAGAGGTCATACAGGGATCAGAGGTCATACAGGGGTCAGAGGTCATACAGGGGTCAGAGGTCATACAGGGGGGGGGTCAGCTACCTGCAGGCTGCACTTGGATTATTTTTAGCACCGTTTATTTGTATTCATGTTCCAGCAGTCAGAAGAGTTTCAGTATAAACATTATAAAATAAATATGAAAGTAGGTCAGAGCAGCACAGGTACCAGAGTATTAGTAACATCATATACAAGTACACAGGTAGTATATTATAAAGGACTAACAGGTATTAGTAACACTCAGTAATACTCAGTGATACTCAGTAATACTCAGTGATACTCAGTGATACTCAGTGATACTCAGTGATACTCAGTAGTACTCAGTAATACTCAGTGATACTCAGTAATACTCAGTGATACTCAGTGATACTCAGTGATACTCAGTGATACTCAGTGATACTCAGTAATACTCAGTGATACTCAGTGATACTCAGTGATACTCAGTAATACTCAGTAATACTCAGTGATACTCAGTAATACTCAGTGATACTCAGTGATACTCAGTGATACTCAGTAATACTCAGTGATACTCAGTGATACTCAGTGATACTCAGTAATACTCAGTGATACTCAGTAATACTCAGTGATACTCAGTAACGCAGTATCCTGGTAGTTATTTTATACCCGCTGGGTTTCCAGATGAACAGGGAGTACTGGGAGTATTCATTCAGGTACTTATACTATTAATACTTATGCTACTACTACTACTACTACTACTACTACTACTACTACTACTACTACTACTACTACTACTACATGTATCAGAGCACAGTGGGGTTAGGGGACAGGATGCAGTTTTATGAGTACATGTACACAGCATGCCTTGAGAAAAGACACCAAGTATTAGTTAAAGTACCATTATTGTAGGATTGAGTACTATTGCTGTAGAAGTACAGTATGTGTAGGATTCAGTACACAGTTAATGAGGAGTGTAGCAGTATTTGTAGAGGTGTTGTTGGGTTCAGTGGTATTTAAAGTACTACAGTTACAATAGGCGCTTTCACACCGCAGTACCTTTCCACAAAGGTTCATCAGAACTCTTTAGTTCTGATGAACTGAGTTCAGATCGCGTTCACACCGGAACAAGTCCCTGAGGGAGGAGTAGGCTAAGAAGCCGCTGACGTCACTTCTTCTTCTTCTGCTTCGGGTTTACTGGCAGGCCGCAAACCACTTCACGGCGTATACTGCCGCCCGGAGTCCCTGGCCCGAAGTCCCCGACCCGAAGTCCCCGGCCCAAAGTCCCCGGCCCGGAGTCCCCGGCCGGAAGTCCCCGGAGTTGGGGAAGGCTTCAGTAGAAGCTGCTGGGACTCCCAGCAGCTTCTACTGAAGCCTTCAGAGTAAATCGCCAGAACGCCGACACCTCCTCATCTCCACCGCTCCCATGTTTGCTTTTGTGTTGCCATAAGTTAGTCTCTCTGCGTTTCTGCGCTGGGCTAATGCTAATAATGCTAATAATGCTAATGCGAGGAAATGAAATGGCGGCTTCACAACACTTTTTGGGAGCTTTACGGGGCGTGGTTTGCAATCCGCCCAGCCAATCAGACAGAGGAACCTTTTCCTCCCACGAAAGCACCTGCTCTCTAGCAGGGACGGAAAAGGGGGTGAAAAGGTTCTCATGAACTCGTTTGAGTTCCGGCTCTTTTTGGTGTGAAAGCAACATTTCGGAACTAAAGTGGGAAAAGTACTGCGGTGTGAACGCGGCTTATGTACTACTGTACATAAGACGGTGTTGTAGGATTTGTTAGTATGTGTAGGGTTGTAGTATTAGTTTAGGGATGTAGTACTACATATATCTTCAGTATTAGTTGAATTACTACTCCAGAAGGGTTAAGTAGCAGTTGGAAGGAGTATTTTTTGAAGTATTCTATCAGGAGGTCCAATCAGTACTACTTGAAGTATACTGATTGCCCGGTTCAGTGTGTTGTTCACTCTCTAAGATAAGGAGGAGAAGGAGGAGCATCCGCCGGGAGGAGCCATGACTCTCTGGGAGGAGCGCTGAGGGAGGTGGTCGTCTACCTGACCCCCTGTGGAGAGGAGAACAGCTGTGAGTATCAATCAATCCATCAAGGTTTATTTATAGCCCAATATCACAAATGTTACATTTGTCTCAGTGGTCTTCACAGTGTGTACAGAATATCAGTATGACAATACGACACCCTCTGTCCTTAGACCCTCTGTCCTTAGACCCTCTGTCCTCAGACCCTCTGTCCTCAGACCCTCTGTCCTTAGACCCTCTGTCCTCAGACCCTCTGTCCTCAGACCCTCTGTCCTTAGACCCTCACATCGTACAAGGAAAAACTTCCAAAGAAAACCCAGTTTAAAGGGAAAAATGTATGAGTATGAGTGAGTGTGTGTGTGTGTGTGTGTGAGTATATGTGTGTTAGTGTAAGTGTGTGAGTGTGTGTGTGTTAGTGTGTGTGTGTGTGTTAGTGCGTGTTTGTGTGTTAGTGTGCGTGGGTGTTAGTGTGTGTTAGCGTGTGTATGTGTGTCTTGGTGTGTGTGTGTTAGTGTGTGTGTCTGTTACGCTACCTGCCAGCGTGAATCCGGATTGGTGGAGATTTCGGAGGCTGGTCTGGGTTTTCGGGCAGGGCGGCCCCCTGGTGGTCGGAGTGGGCGGGACCGATTTAGTCATGCTGATGACATCATGGACCGGACCATCATAGTTTCCACGGGGGACGCCGCGGGCCTCCGCCATCTGAGACCAGGAGACAAAATATCCATGGTCAGTTTTGTTCCGCTGACAGCTAGTTATAGAGATAACTAGTTAACCAACCGACAACTAGTCAATCTGCAGGGAAGGCACTTGCTAACCAGTAGGTAAAGGGACTAGTTACCCCACAAGTTAACAGAACTGGGGCGAAGCCTGCGAGCTAGTTCAGGCAGTCAACTTGAGCACCAATGAAACAATTACACTTGACAAGCCTCGTTCCTCTATCAACCAATCACGTTCTCCCAAACCTGCCGCTCTATTTAAAGGGGACCTATCATGCAACATGCACTTTTGTACGTCTTGTATACATGAATATGTGTCCCGGTGTGTCAGGGAACTCACCAAGTGTCAGAAAATACAACCCTCTCTATTTTCCTCCATACCCAAATCTCTAAAGACGGGGCTGCAACGGATCTGATACAAACTGATCCAGATTTGAATTATTTTTTACGTCACAAAAGGGGTGCTCCGCTTATATGGGCAACATGGAGGGGAAGAGTGTTCCAGAGCCTGGGGCCAGCTGCTGCGAAGGCTCGGTGCCCTCGGGTTTTGAGCCTGGTCTTAGGCACTATCAACAACAGCTGGTCAGCCGACCTTAAAGCTCTGGCTGGGGTGTAGCGATGGAGGAGCCAGCCCATTTAGGGCTTTAAAAACAAATAAAGGGAGTTTAAAATCAATTCTGAACCGAACTGGAAGCCAGTGCAGTGTGGCCAGAATTGGGGTGATATGGTCACGCTTTTTGTGGCCAATCAGGAGACGTGCAGCTGCGTTCTGCACTAGCTGCAGGCGTCTGATTGACGCCTGGTCCATACCCACATACAGAGCGTTGCAGTAGTCCAACCTCGAGGTAACAAAGGCGCTAATAACCCTTTCTAGGTCTTTAAAAGATAAAAACGACTTGGTCTTAGCCAATAGTCGTATTTTAAAAAAGCAGGTTTTGACTACGGTGCTAACCTGCTTATCAAATTTAAAAGTGCTAGTGAAGGTCACTCCAAGGTTCATGACAGAGGGGAGGATGTTCTTATTGAGGGAGCCCAGAATGTCAACCGGAGAGGCTGAAGGTCGGGGTCCAAAAAAGATAACCTCAGTCTTGCTCTCATTGACGTTGAGGAAATGTTGGCTCAGCCAGGATTTGATCTCTGCTAAGCAGTTCATCAATAGCTGTAATGAATTGTCATTTGAATTGAGAGGCAGATAGATCTGTACATCGTCTGCGTAGCAGTGGAAGGGGATGTTGTGTTTTGTGAGAATTGAACCTAGGGGCAGTATGTACAGTAGAAAAAGGATGGGGCCCAGGATCGACCCTTGGGGAACCCCACAGGTAAGAGGGGCTTTGGCAGAGGAGAAGGCACCTAGCTGCACTGAGAAGCTACGGTCTGTCAGGTAGGACCTGAACCATGCAAGAGCAGAGCCTGTAATGCCTGCGGACTGTTCAAGCCGTGACAACAGGATGCTATGATCCACAGTGTCAAAAGCAGCAGTCAGGTCCAACAGCACCAAGACAGCTGGGCTGCCTGAGTCGGCGGCTCGGAGCAGATCATTAAAAACTCTATTAAAAAGGCTGTTTCAGTAATATGCATGGGCTTAAAGCCAGACTGACATTTTTCATATAAGTAAGTAATACAAGTGATTCAAAAACATCTCTGAGGAAGCGAGAGGGAATGCTGTCTGAGGTGCAGTTTGTCGGCCGCAGGTGCTTGACTACATCCGAGAGTGAAAAGAAGGATACAGGCTCAAAGTGGTCGAGGACAGAAGGGGGGCACAGAAAAGGAGCAGGATCTGGGGTAGCTCTAGTGTGGGCTAGCCTAAGAGCAGATACTTTTTCAATAAAAAAAGTAATAAACTTATCACAGAGAGTAGTCGATGGCACAATTGGAGAAGCATCACAGGGATTAATGATCGAGTTGACATTAAAAAGAACCTGAGGTTTATGGCTGTTTTTGGAGATGAACAGAGAAATGTGCTCCGTTTTGGCTGCTTTGACCGTCTGGTAATCGCAAAGGCAAGCACGAAGGATTTATAAGTAGATATGAAGTTTATCCTTTTTCCATTTTCCCTCTGCACGCCTACAAGCGCGTCTAAGAGCGCGAGTACAGTCATTGAGCCACGGCTCTGAGAGAACCTTGGTGCGTCTAAGCGTAAAAGGAGCAACAGAGTCCAGTATTAGGGTACATGTCGAGTCAAACATGGAGATCAGCTCATCCGCACTAAGAGCACAGTTCACCTCTAATTTACTGATCGAAGAAGCATTAAAAACATCAGAGAACTGTGAGGCAGTTAAGGGGTTAATTGAACGCAGACGACGTGCAGGGGCACGTGATTCGACTCCTGCGGAAGGGATCGAGGTTGTAAACAGAACCGGTAAATGTTCTGAGATACGCGTTGCTGCACAGATTTCATCCACAGAGACAAACAGTCCAAATGATAATACTAAATCTAAGGTGTGTCCTTTATCGTGTGTTGGACCAGCCACAGACTGAATGAGACCAAAAGAATCAAGGAGATTTAAAAAGTCCCTAACCAGAGGTTTAGACTCGCAGCACACATGGACATTAAAGTCTCCAGAGATCAAAACACGATCATATTCCACTATGATCCCGGACAGAAAGTCAGAAAAGTCATTTATGAAATCCTTATTGCACTTTGGCGGACGATACACGACTGCGCAGAGTATAGACGAGGCTAGGTTCAGTTCAAAAAGCTGCAACTCAAAGCTAGCGTAGCTAGTTACAGGGTGAAGCAATCGGCATTGGAGGCTAGCTCTAAACACTGAAGCTATGCCCCCACCACGGCCGGTGGTATGGGGGGAGCTGAAGAAAGTACAGTCAGGAGGAAGAAGTTCAGAGGACGGTGTATACTCGCCGGTGTGGACCCAGGTCTCCGTCAGGAACATCAAATCCAGATCATGAGAGGTGAAGAAGTCGTTTAACAGGAACGTCTTGTTTGCTATTGACCTAGCGTTTAGCAAAGCCATGCAGAGTTCTCTCCGGGCTGGCCGAAGGTGTAGTGCGTCTCAGCTGACGAAGATGTGCGTGTTGAGCGCCGCGCGGAACGGGAGCAGTCAGTCGGGCAGGAGGGGCTGCCAGCGGGCCCAGCAGAGGCCGCAGCTCCGGAAAGACAGGGCGAATCCATCGATCCCTCACTTGGCGTGCAGCGGGAGGGCCATGACATCTGATGCGTGGATAAGTCCCAGAAGAAGCCGTCAGGTGTGCTTTTTGATGGACGAGTGCGCCACCACGCTTTCCCCGTTGTCTAAAGCGCTTTCGGCGAGGCAGGATGCAGGGCAACCGGTGCAGGTAGGTGGGAATATCTGACAGTAGAGGGGGGGGGACGATTTATGGTTGCCAGATGTAGGTTTGGGCAGCAGTATAAACTCCGGTTAGGGTCTGAGGTGGAGGAGAGCTTGGCGATCGTAGACGAGCAGAGCAGAGACATTCTGACAAACATAAAACAAAAGCAGGATAGCTAAAGGCAGAGAGCTGAGGGAGCGGCGAGCCGACACAGGCGCCATCTTCCCACACACTGGTCACAGCTGTAATGTAACTAGTTAACCCGTAGGTCATGTAACTAGTTAACCTGTAGGTAATGTAACTAGTTCACCTGTAGGTAATGTAACTAGTTAACCTGTAGGTAATGTAACTAGTTCACCTGTAGGTAATGTAACTAATTAACCTGTAGTTAATGTAACTAGTTAACCTGTAGGGAATGTAACTAATTAACCTGTAGTTAATGTAACTAGTTAACCTGTAGGTAATGTAACTAGTTAACCTGTAGGTAATGTAACTAATTAACCTGTAGTTAATGTAACTAGGTAACCTGTAGGTAATGTAACTAGTTAACCTGTAGGTAATGTAACTAGTTAACCTGTAGGTAATGTAACTAGTTCAGCTGTAGGTAATGTAACTAATTAACCTGTAGGTAATGTAACTAGTTCACCTGTAGGTAATGTAACTAATTAACCTGTAGGTAATGTAACTAGTTCACCTGTAGGTAATGTAACCAGTTCACCTGTAGGTAATGTAACTAGTTAACCTGTAGGTAATGTAACTAGTTAACCTGTAGGTAATGTAACTAATTAACCTGTAGGTAATGTAACTAGTTCACCTGTAGGTAATGTAACCAGTTCACCTGTAGGTAATGTAACTAGTTAACCTGTAGGTAATGTAACTAGTTAACCTGTAGGTAATGTAACTAATTAACCTGTAGGTAATGTAACTAGTTCACCTGTAGGTAATGTAACTAGTTCACCTGTAGGTAATGTAACTAGTTAACCTGTAGTTAATGTAACTAGTTAACCTGTAGGTAATGTAACTAGTTAACCTGTAGGTAATGTAACTAATTAACCTGTAGGTAATGTAACTAGTTAACCTGTAGGTAATGTAACTAATTAACCTGTAGGTAATGTAACTAGTTCACCTGTAGGTAATGTAACCAGTTCACCTGTAGGTATTGTAACTAGTTCACCTGTAGGTAATGTAACTAGTTCACCTGTAGGTAATGTAACTAATTAACCTGTAGGTAATGTAACTAGTTCACCTGTAGGTAATGTAACTAGTTCACTTGTAGGTAATGTAACTAGTTCACCTGTAGGTAATGTAACTAATTAACCTGTAGGTAATGTAACTAGTTCACCTGTAGGTAATGTAACTAGTTAACCTGTAGGTAATGTAACTAATTAACCTGTAGGTAATGTAACTAGTTAACCTGTAGGTAATGTAACTAGTTAACCTGTAGTTAATGTAACTAGTTAACCTGTAGGTAATGTAACTAGTTAACCTGTAGTTAATATAACTAGTTAACCTGTAGGTAATGTAACTAGTTAACCTGTAGGTAATGTAACTAATTAACCTGTAGGTAATGTAACTAGTTAACCTGTAGGTAATGTAACTAATTAACCTGTAGGTAATGTAACTAGTTAACCTGTAGGTAATGTAACTAGTTAACCTGTAGGTAATGTAACTAGTTAACCTGTAGGTAATGTAACTAGTTAACCTGTAGGTAATGTAACTAGTTAACCTGTAGGTAATGTAACTAGTTAACCTGTAGGTAATGTAACTAATTAACCTGTAGGTAATGTAACTAGTTCACCTGTAGGTAATGTAACCAGTTCACCTGTAGGTAATGTAACTAGTTCACCTGTAGGTAATGTAACTAGTTCACCTGTAGGTATTGTAACTAGTTCACCTGTAGGTAATGTAACTAGTTCACCTGTAGGTAATGTAACTAGTTCAGCTGTAGTTAATGTAACTAATTAACCTGTAGGTAATGTAACTAGTTCACCTGTAGGTAATGTAACCAGTTCACCTGTAGGTAATGTAACCAGTTCACCTGTAGGTAATGTAACTAGTTCACCTGTAGGTAATGTAACTAGTTCACCTGTAGGTAATGTAACTAGTTCAGCTGTAGGTAATGTAACTAATTAACCTGTGGGTAATGTAACTAGTTCACCTGTAGATAATGTAACTAGTTCAGCTGTAGGTAATGTAACTAATTAACCTGTAGGTAATGTAACTAGTTAACCTGTAGGTAATGTAACTAATTAACCTGTAGGTAATGTAACTAGTTCACCTGTAATGTAACTAGTTCACCTGTAGGTAACTAGTTAACCTTCAGGTAATGCAACTAATTAACCAGTAGGTAAGGTAACTAGTTCACCTGTAGGTAATGTAACTAGTAGGTGATGTAACAAATTAACCTGTAGGTAATGTAACTAGTTCACCTGTAGGTAATGTAACTAGTAGGTGATGTAACAAATTAACCTGTAGGTAATGTAACTAGTTCACCTGTATGTAATGTAACTAGTAAACATGTAGGTAATGTTACTAGTTAACATTTAGGTAATGTAACTAGTTCACCTGTAGGTCATGTAACTAATAAACCTGTAGGTAAAAGATTGTCCCTCTCTTGACCTGACTATCAACATCGGCCCCTCTGTGGTTTCCCCGACTCAGACTGCAAGGACTCTGGGTGTGATCCTAGATAACAACCTGTCCTTCACTGCAAACATCGCTGCTCCAACCCGCTGCTGCAGATACACGCTCTACAGCATCAGGAGGACGCGTCCCCAGCTGACCCAGAAAGCCACGCAGGTTCTGGTCCAGGTTCTCGTCACCTCACGCCTAGACTACTGCAGCTCCCTCCTGGCTGGTCTGCCTGCATGTGCCATCCGACCTCTCTCATCCAGAATGCAGCGGCTCGTCTGGTCTTCAACCTTCCTGAATGCTCCCACACCACGCACTTGAAATGTTTGGCTCTATGAAACCTGATGTACTTTATGATTCTGTTTTCTTCAAGTTTGTATTTTGTTGGTCGAACGCACTTATTGTAAGTCGCTTTGGATAAAAGCGTCAGCTAAATGCAATGTAATGTAGCGAGTTAACCCAGGTTATGGTTGGTTAGGTCACCTTGCTGCGGGCTCTGATCCTCTTGTACACGGTGTCAGGGAACGCCTTCCTGTTTACGAAGCGTCCAGATCCTTCACTCACGTTCAGCTTCCCGTCCTGAAGAACCACCCGACCCCCGCAGATTACAACAGATGGAACGCCCCGGAACTCTAGACCCTCCAGAATGTTCACCTCCAGACTCTGTGGGGAGGAAGAGGAGGTAACACTGATGATGAAGAGGAGGTAACACTGATGATGAAGAGGAGGTAACACTGATGATGAAGAGGAGGTAACACTGATGATGAAGAGGAGGTAACACTGATGATTAAGAGTTACCAGGTTGTGAGTCTTTGCAGAAACGGTCCGGCTCTCTTTAGGGTTCCAGACGACGAGGTCAGCGTCCGAGCCCACAGCGATCCTCCCTAAACACAATATGACCCATTACTCATGTCTGAGTGTAATTTGTATTTCTCTGAGTATAGATTACTCAGCCTGCTGTTGTCATGGTTACCTTTGCGGGGGTACATGTTGAACAGCTTGGCGGCGTTGGTGCTTGTCACTGCAACAAACTCGTTCTCATCCATCTTCCCCGAACACTGCAGAGATACACACTTTATGTACTACACATTACATTATATTACATTTAGCTGACGCTTTTATCCAAAGCGACTTACAATAAGTGCATTCGACCAAGAAGATACAAACTTGAAGAAAACAGAATCATATACAGTGGGGAAAAAAAGTATTTAGTCAGCCAGCAGCTGTGCAGGTTCTCCCACTTCAGACGATGAGAGGCCTGTAAAGTTCCTCCTGGTTCTCTTCAACTAGAGAGACAGGGGGGGGGGAATCCAGGAAATCACATTGTAGGATTTTTAAAGAATGTATTTCAAATGATGGAAAATAAGTATTTGGTCAATAACAAAAGTTCCTCTCAATACTTTGTTATATACCCTTTGTTGGCAATGACAGAGGTCAAAGGTGTTCTGTAGTCTCCACGAGGTGTTCACTGTTGCTGGTACGTTGGCCCGTTCCTCCATGCAGACCTCCTCTAGAGCAGTGATGCTTTGGGGCTGTTGCTAGGCAACACGGACTCTCAACTCCCTCCAAAGATTTTCTATGGGGTTGAGATCTGGAGACTGGCTAGGCCACTCCAGGACCTTGACATGCTTCTTACGAAGCCACTCCTTCGTTGCCCGGGCGGTGTGTTTGGGATCATTGTCATGCTGAAAGACCCAGCCACGTTTCATCTCCAATGCCCTTGCTGATGGAAGGAGGTTGTCACTCAACATCTCACGATACATGGCCCCATTCATTCTTTCCTCTCCACGGATCAGTCGTCCTGGTCCCTCTGCAGAAAGCCCCAGAGCATGATGGTCCCAGCCCCAAAGCATGATGGTCTCAGCCCCAGAGCATGATGGTCCCAGCCCCAAAGCATGTTGGTCCCAGCCCCATGTCTCACAGCAGGTGTTCTTTGGAGGCAGCTCAGCATTCTTTCTCCTCCAAACACGTCTAGTTGAGTTTTTACCAAACAGTTCTATTTTGGTTTCATCTGACCATATGACATTCTCCCAATCCTCTTCTGGATCCTCTAATGCTCTCTAGCAGACTTCAGACGGGCCTGGACATGTCCTGGCTTCAGCAGGGGGACACGTCTGGCACTGCAGGACTTGAGTCCCTGCGGCGTAGTGTGTTACTGATGGCAGCCTTTGTTACTCTGGTCCCAGCTCTCTGCAGGTCATGGACTCGGTCCCCCCGTGTGATTCTGGGATCTTTGCTCACCGGTCTTGTGATCACTTTGACTCCACAGGGCGTGGAGCCCCAGATCGAGGGAGATTATCAGTGGTCTTGTATGTCTTCCATGTTCTAATAATTGCTCCCACAGTTGATTTCTTCACACCAAGCTGCTTACCTATTGCAGATGCAGTCTTCCCAGTCTGGTGCAGGTCTACCATCTGGTGTCCTTTGACAGCTCTCTGGTCTTGGCCACAGTGGAGTTTGGAGTGTGACGGTTTGAGGTCGTGGACAAGTGTCTTTTATACTGATAACGAGTTCAAACAGGTGCCATTAATACAGGTAACGCGTGGAGGACAGAGGAGGCTCTTAAAGAAGAAGTTACAGGTCTGTGAGAGCCAGAAATATTGTTTGTTTGTAGGTGACCAAATACTTATTTTACCAATTCATTCATTACAAATCCTACAATGTGATTTCCTGGATTATTTCCCCCATTCCGTCTCTCAGAGTTGAAGTGTACCTCGGATGAACATTACAGGCCTCTCATCTTTTTAAGTGGGAGAACTTGCACAATTGGTGGCTGACTAAATACTTTTTTGCCCCACTGTAAGTACATCAGGTTTCATAGAGCCAAAACATCAAGCCAGTCCTTTGTTAGTATATAAGTGCTTTGTTAGTATATAAGTGCTTTGTTAGTATATAAGTGCTTTGTTAGTATATAAGTGCTTTGTTAGTATATAAGTGCTCTGTTAGTAGTTCTATCCTCGAGGTGGAGTCGAGAGAGATGAGTCTCAGTCTGGAAGGTGTGTGAGCTTTCTGCGGTCCTGATGTCAATGGGAGCTCATTCCACCATCTTGGAGCCAGGACAGCAAACCCACGTGTTTCTGCTGATGGGAACTTGGGTCCCCCTCGCAGCGAGGGTGCAGCGAGCCGTTTGGCAGACACACTTTATATACACTTTATTATACACACTTTATCTTCTACACACAGCACAATGTCTCCTATTAGTCCAGAGGGGAACATTGGTAGACACTCTATATATGTATAACGTTAGATCTTCCTGTTATAGATGACTATGTGTGACCTTCAGAGGTCCCTCACCACGCCACGGTCCCAGACGACCGACAGCCTCTCCTCGATGCCGCTGGCGCCTTCAGGGATCAGCGTGAAGTCGTCTTTACCCACGGCCTTCTGAGCCGTAGAGAAGCTGGCCTGAGCGCTGGACGTCACCTGGAGGTCTCCACTGCAACCATGACGACAGCTTAGCAACCATGCTAACAGGCAGGTACTAATGCTAACGGGAAGGTCAGATACTAATGCTAACAGGGAGGTCAGGTGCTAACAGGTACTAACTATGCTAACAGGTACTAACTATGCTAACAGGTACTAACTATACTAACAGGTTCTAACCATGCTAACAGCTGCTAACCATGCTAACATGTTCTAACAATGCTAATAGGAGCTAACCAAGCTAACATGAGCTAACAGGAAGAGTACTTTTGGTCAGTCATCATTCTCGGTCACAGCAATACAAAACTGGAACTCTCTACCCACTCAAATCAAAGACATACATACACATCCCACCTTCACAGCTCACTTAAAAACATGGTTCACTGAGAACTACACCTGCACACACTAGTCTGTGTCGAGTATGGCGTGAGTGTTACATGTTGTGTTACATGTTGTGATCATGGATGTTGCCCCTCGTTTCTGTGATGTGATTGTGATGTGCTATATGTGACATGTACTGTATATAGTAACGTGTGTTGTTTATTGTTCTCTTTTATCCTCTTTCCTCCTTTTTATTTTATTTTATATTTTCTTATAACTAATGCCGTTGATATATTGTAATTTTAAGGGTGTCTATTCCCATCTGGAAATTAGCCATGTCGGCTAAAGCTGCTCCATTTACTGTTTTTGTGACAGTTCATCGATGGGGACTGTCCACGACACTATAAATAAATAAACTGAACTAAACTAAACTAACCATGCTAACATGTTCTAACAATGCTAATAGGAGCTAACCAAGCTAACATGAGCTAACCATGCTAACACGTACTAACCATGCTAACAGAGAAACCAGGCTCTGAGGCGTTGAGGGGTCTGGGTTGAGGGGGGGGCTCATGACGAAGGCAGCAGCAGTGGCCCAGTCTTTGGACCAATAGTGTGAGCCGTCAGTGGCCAGGCCGGCTGTGATTGGCTCCCCGTAGACCACCATACCTGAGGACAGAAACAGGAAAACCTTATTGCAGTGAAGGGACCCGGAGCTGAGGGGGGGGTCATGTATCTTTAAATATTTCTTTTAATATACAGGTAAATCTCACGATGACCTCACCTTTCTTCCTGGCCTTGGCGATGATGTCAGCGGCGGACTTGCTCATCACCTTGGTAACGTACAGCGGGCAGTTGGCCTGTTTGGCGATGGTGATGGCCCGGTAAACCGCCTCCGTCTCCACCTGAGGACCATAATATATACAGGTGTCTTACAGGAGTAATGACAGGTGTGATGGAGCTTTAATAACAGGTGTGTTACAGGTGTTATATAAGTGTTATACAGGTGTGTTAAAGGCATTGGTACCTCCTCAGGGTGAGATAAAACGTGTCCTTCAGGTCCGGTGATGCCGAGACAGAGCAGCTTCTTCTGCTCCTGATTATGGAAAAATGACTTTACTTCCTTTTACTTTACCTCCCTTCCCTTTCTTCCCTTTACTTCCCTTCCCTTGATTCCCCTTTACTTTCCGTTGTGATTACCTCCTCTATGATGTCTCCGTTCTCAGCGTGCACCTGAGCGATGGCTCCGAGATCCCGGAGGACCCCGAACGCCTCGTAGAGCTGAGAGCAGGAGACAGGAAGTGGATTCAGGCAGAATACTAACATGGTTTATATTTCATTAAAGATATTGTTTACTGAAGTTATCTGAGCGTGGCTCACCTGTGAGTCGGAGCTCTGGTATCTATCTTTGTAGGACATGAAGAACAGGAAGGAGTTCACACCTGAAACAGAGGTATTTACCTTTTAGTAAATCTGAGATTCAGGTGTCTCACCTTCCTGCAGAGAAACCTGAGGTCACGTGACTCAGCAGGAAGTCTCTCTCTAAAGCCTGTGTCACACTGTCCCGAAATGGACACCCGATGGACACACGATAAAGGAAATGTTCAAATTCGGCTCTGATCGTAGCAACATCACGCCATTCGTGAGGGCATCTAAGCCATCGTATGACCGCCGGGGGAGTTTCTCAGGCTCCGTCAGCAACTTCGTGAGCGGCGACTTCGTAAGGCACTCGTGAGGGCATCTTGTCAAATCGAGTCATCTTCGTGTTATCATCGGTGCCATCGGGCATTCGCCCTCACTCTGATCGGGGCGAATGCCCGATGGCACCGATGATAACACGATGCCCTCACGATGGCCTTACGAAGGGCAACATGGACACACAAATTCAACACGAAAAATGAACCTTCGCAAGGTGCTTCGGCAATTTTTTGGCATGTCAAAGATTTTGCCACCGCTCACGAAGTTGCTGCCGGAGCCTGAGAAACTCCACCGGCGGTCACACGATGGCTTCAGATGCCCTCAGTCACAAATGGCCCGATGTTGCTACGATCACAGCCGAATTTGAATATTTCCTTTATCGTGGGTCCATCGGGTTGTTTTATTGCACAACACAATCATGTAAACATATTATGTAAATAACCCAATTTGTGTTCTGTGAAACTAAAAAGGATATAATACATTATTTTGAAGGCAATATTACGGAGAAAACTTAATATCTTCTACATATAAAGACGGAGAAAGTAAAGAACAAAGTCTGAAAATATCAGTACAGTATTATAGTACTTTAACATAATTGTTTTTGTTACTTCCGTTGCAGTTGTATGTCTTAAATGTAATGTAAATGTTGCCTTTGTGTGTGGTTCGGGGCCATCTTCGTGCGAAATTCACAATTCCATATTCGTGTGTCCATCGGGTGTGAATTTCGGGACAGTGTGACGGGGGCTTTAAGGTATGATGGGGACCTCAGGTGTCCCACACCTGTCCAGGGACCTACAGCAGCGACGTGCAGTCAGGTGACACGGGAAAACAACTAAAGACAAACTAAATAATAATAATAAAATGTCTCCACTGATCTGTGTTGTAAATGTGATTTCTGTTTGATTCCAATCGCTTTTTATAGTTAAAATCGGCAAATTTACCGAGCTCCGCTACAACTACATGGGAGCGATGAGAAGAGAGGCGGGACGAGCTCTGCCTCACGTCACCCCACAGAAACTGTCTGGAGCGCGGCCCTGAGCGCATGCCTGCACCATCTCACTGTATGACACCAATGTAATGTTTGTACATCCCTTTATTACATTTATCCTCGCCATCCATAGTCTCTAAATAACTTATTTCACGTATGATATTTAGGCTCGCTGGTCTCATCATACAACGGCAATGAGAAAGCACCAGGGGAGTGTAGTGGACATTTGTATTATATCCTTATATACTTAAACCAAATGCATCTCATTTCCTGAGATGTGCTTTCTTCTTCTTTTCTCTCTCCGTTGGGTTTACTCCCAGGCGCTTCAAGGCCACAGAGCTGCTATGGCTACTGGGGGACTCACACACAGTCACACAAGAACTTCCCTACTCTGGACCGTTATGCTATCTGCAGCTCAAGGCCAGAAGGTGTCTAATAACAATGTGACCGTGTGAACACAAGAGTTATAACATTCCCACTCTTTTCCTATATAACCTCTGCTATCACATTGTACTGCGCACACTCTGGCAGACTATTCTATGCTCTGGCAGACCTGTGTCTATTTTATTATTGTATCGTGTATTTGAAGCTTCAAATAAATAACCAAAAAGACAGCTCTGCTCGATTCACCATTGATTTGTTTTGATCACTTTGACTTGTACTCTCCAGCCGTGTTGGGTCCTAGATTTCCATAACAGGAGGCAGCCATAACCTCTGCCACACTGCAGGGGGCGCACGTGAGCCCACAGGTTCTTGTTGCTACTGTTATTCTACGCAGAGACGCAAACAACAAACTAGACTTTTGAAACTCGAGGAAGATAAGGAGGACTTTTACAAAACAGAAATAGAGATTGTTGTCCAGAAGGAGAGATGGACTTCATCTTCAAGTCAAGGTGAGACCACACTGTAATGAAAATGGGATCTTACTCTTTGGGTATCCTTTTGTTGAACGGTCTGTTTAAAATGAATCATAGCATCAGACGAAAAAAGCTTTTGAAAATAACAGAATATTTCGATTAAGGTCAAAATATAATATTTGTAAATCTGACTCTGAAAGAGTCAGTGCCTCACAAGCCATGCACCTCACCGCACGTCACTGCTCTACCTCGGGTGTCTCTACAGGTATGACGGGGACCTCAGGTGTCTCTTCAGGTATGACGGGGACCTCAGGTGTCTCTTCAGGTATGACGGGGACCTCGGGTGTCTCTACAGGTATGACGGGGACCTCGGGTGTCTCTACTGGTATGATGGGGACCTCAGGTGTCTCTACAGGTATGACGGGGACCTCAGGTGTCTCTACAGGTATGACGGGGACCTCGGGTGTCTCTACAGGTATGATGGGGACCTCAGGTGTCTCTACAGGTATGACGGGGACCTCGGGTGTCTCTACAGGTATGACGGGGACCTCAGGTGTCTCTACAGGTATGATGGGGACCTCAGGTGTCTCTACATGTATGACGGGGACCTCGGGTGTCTCTACAGGTATGATGGGGACCTCAGGTGTCTCTACAGGTATCATGGGGACCTCAGGTGTCTGCAGGAAGTGTCTCTCTACAGGTATGAAAGTTAATCTGACCTTGGTCCTTGACGAGCGCCTCCACCTCCTCGGTCAGCCCGTTGTGCCAGCGCGTGATGTCCAGGTGAGCGGAGAAGTCGCAGCACGCCTTCTGCTCCGCCATATCCCTCCACTGCTGGAAGGCCGTCAGTAAACTAGTTCCTGGCTCCACCAGCACGTGGTCCACTACAAACAAAGCCAGGTGAACATCAGCAGGTACTGTGTTTATATACAGGTGTACCTAGAGATGGTGCAGTGTTGACAGGTGTCACTCAAACTCACGTGCACTCGCGTGAGGCAGTCACAATTTTTACAGGCTCCCACTACCTGTTAGCATCTAGCATCTGTTAGCATCTAGCTCCCTTGCTTACAAACATTTAGCCATCCCTGCTTATACAAGTAGTAGTTTTAGTTGTCTGCGATCTGCGGAGGCTTACTCCCACCTGTCGAGTACGGCTGTACTGAGGTGTTTTCCCCCCGGAGACGGAGCGAAGAGACGGAGCGGCTCCACCTGTTTGCTGCCTGCGATCTGCGATCTACGGAGGCCTGCTCCCACCTGTAGAGTACGGCTGTACTGGAGAGGTTTTTACCCCGGAGTCGTCGCGGAGAGACGGAGTGGATCCACGCTTCGGGCTTGGCCTGCTTCCACCGGGCGTGTGCTGCTGTACGGAGGAGGATTTTACCACCGCTGGGGCCTGCTTTCCACCTGTCCTGGTTCTGCTGTTGCAGAGGCCTGATTTCACCTGTCCTGGTTCTGCTGTTGCAGAGGCCTGCTTTCACCCTGTCCTGGTTCTGCTGTCGCAGAGGCCTGATTTCACCTGTCCTGGTTCTGCTGTCGCAGAGGCCTGATTTCACCTGTCCTGGTTCTGCTGTTGCAGAGGCCTGCTTCCACCTGTCCTGGTTCTGCTGTTGCAGAGGCCTGCTTCCACCTGTCCTGATTCTGCTGTTGCAGAGGCCTGATTTCACCTGTCCTGGTTCTGCTGTTGCAGAGGCCTGATTTCACCTGTCCTGGTTCTGCTGTTGCAGAGGCCTGCTTTCCACTTGTCCTGGTTCTGCTGTTGCAGAGGCCTGATTTCACCTGTCCTGGTTCTGCTGTTGCAGAGGGCTGATTTCACCCCGGGGATACCACGGAGGGACCGGAGCGCTTCCACGCTGCTGTTTTCGCCTGTCCTTTGCTGCTGTGCTGATTTTCTCCAGGAACATCGTGGATACCGTGTGCTGGTCTGGGAAAATGGCCCATATCGTGATTCTGCTGTGCCTGTTATCTGTGTTGGACTATGAGAAGACCTCTAGTCATTCTGAGGAGTCGACTGGATTCAGGTCTGTTCTGACCCGCAGTGGGCATCCCCTGCAAAGGTTCGGATGTGTTTCTCAAACAATTACCGGTTGCCTTGTCACAGACAATCTGCTCGACAAAATATGTTTGTCTTTTTTGTTTTCCTGCGATGATGGTTCTTCAGGACTGCTTCTTCAGCTCTAATCACACTCTCGCAGACTTCTCCGGTGTTTCTAAATTAGATGACGGTGTGTGTGTGTCATTTAAGAGGAAAATATGCCTGTTTTTGATGTTGTTATTACTGTCAGGAAATGTCCAACCTAACCCTGGTCCGCCCAGTAGTAATAGTCAGATCGCTACTCCTGCTGATTTTAAAGCTAGGTCTGGGTTGGGTTTCATCCACTTGAATGTGCGCAGTCTGTTAGGTAAACTAGATTTTGTCTGTATCTGGGCTCGACTGACGCTGACGTCATTGTTTTATCTGAAACATGGCTATTCTGGCCTCTGACGTCGCCTTAAATGGTTTTAATGTGTATCGTACCGACCGGCCTAATAAAGGTCGTGGCGTTGCCATTTATGTTCAGAATAAGTTCAGTGTAACCACATTAGTTTCCAAATCCATCAGTAAGCAATTTGGATGTTTAGCCTTAAATATAGAAGTGGCAAAGGGTCAACAGGTCATGGTGGTGGGCTGCTACAGACCCCCCTCAGCTGGCAAGGACTCCTTGTCTTCACTAGCAAATCTTTTATCACAACTAGACTACAAGGAAGTAGTGCTACTTGGAGATTTGAACTGGGACTGGTTAACTGCAGAGTCAGAGGATTTAAAAACCTTTGTATCTCTTTAAATGTTACTGAGATTGTGGACAGTCCTACTCGCCCTGACATCAAGTCCCTGATGAATCCTCCCTAATTGATCTCATTCTAACTAATGCTCCCCATAAATATTCATCTGATGGCGCTGTGTTCATATACAGGTGTACCTACAGATGGTGCAGTGTTTATATACAGGTGTACCTACAGATGGCGCTGTGTTTATATACAGGTGTACCTACAGATGGTGCTGTGTGTATATACAGGTGTACCTACAGATGGTGCAGTGTTCATATACAGGTGTACCTACAGATGGTGCTGTGTGTATATACAGGTGTACCTACAGATGGCGCTGTGTTTATATACAGGTGTACCTACAGATGGCGCTGTGTTTATATACAGGTGTACCTACAGATGGTTTTGTTGATAGTGCTATAGATGCGCTGCGAATAAAATTAGACTCTGTTGCTCCTTTGAAAAAGAAGAAAATAAAACAACATAGATTAGCTCCATGGCATAATGCCGAAACCCGCAAAATAAAGCAAAAGTCTAGACAACTTGAAAGGATATGGCGTTCCACTAAACTTGAAGAATCTCGTTTAATTTGGCATATTACTCTCAATGAATATAAGAAAGCACTGCGTAAAGCGAGAGCAGCCTACTACTCTTCATTAATAGATGAGAATAAGAATAATGCAAGATTTCTTTTCAGCACTGTAGCCAGGCTGACAGAGAGCCACAGCTCCATTGAGCCTTCTATTCCCATAGCACTCAGTAGTAATGATTTTATGTGCTTTTTTAACCATAACATTGTTACTCTTAGAAACAAAATGAATGACCTCTTGCCTTTGACCAGTATAGTGTTATCAACAGCTCCCGGAATCGTAAGTTCTAATATTACACTAGATAGTAAACTAGAATGCTTTTCAGCCATTAACCTTGAACAATTACATTCAATGATTCTCTCTTCTAAACCATCAACGTGCATGTTAGACCCAATTCCAACTAAGCTGTTGAAGGAAGTGTTTCCATTAATTAGCACTTCTTTATTAAATATTATGAATATGTCTTTATTATCAGGCTATGTTCCACAATCATTCAAAGTAGCAGTGATAAAACCGCTTCTTAAAAAGCACAACCTCGATCCAGAGGTTTTAGCCAACTATAGACCTATTTCTAATCTTCCGTTCCTCTCAAAAATTATTGAGAAAGCGGTCGCAAAACAGCTGTGTGATTACTTAAGAAAGAATGATTCATTTGAAGATATTCAGTCTGGCTTTAGAACACATCATAGCACAGAGACAGCTCTGGTTAAAGTCACACATGATATTCTAATAGCCTCAGACAAGGGACTTGTCTCTATTCTTGTGTTGCTCGATCTCAGTGCTGCATTTGATACTATCGACCATGATATCCTATTGCAGAGACTAGAGCACTTGGTTGGCATACAGGGAACTGCTTTAGGCTGGTTTAGGTCCTATCTATCTGAACGCTCTCAGTTTGTACGTGTTAACGATGAATCTTCAACGCAAACCAAAGTTAGCCATGGAGTGCCACAGGGCTCAGTGCTCGGACCTATTCTGTTCACATTGTATATGCTTCCGTTAGGCAATATTATAAGGAATCATTCTGTAAACTTTCATTGTTATGCGGATGATACTCAACTATATTTATCAATCAAGCCTGATGAAATTAATCATCTAAATAAAATTCAAGACTGCCTTAAGGACTTAAAAACGTGGATGACCTTAAACTTTTTGATGTTAAACACGACCAAAACTGAAGTTATTGTACTCGGCCCGAAGAATCTACGAAACAAATGATCTAAAGATATACTAACTATGGATGGCATTAATTTGGCCTCCAGTGAGACTGTAAGGAATCTTGGTGTTATATTTGATCAGGATTTATCCTTTAACGCCCACATAAAATCAATTTCAAGGACCGCCTACTTCCATCTACGTAACATTGCAAAAATCAGGCATATCTTGCCTCAAAGCGATGCAGAGAAACTAGTCCATGCATTTGTTACTTCTAGGCTGGATTATTGTAACTCTTTATTATCAGGGAGTACCAAGAAGTCAATCAAGTCGCTTCAGCTGATTCAAAATGCTGCGGCTCGTGTACTAACCAGAGTTAGGAAAAGGGACCACATGACTCCTGTTCTGGCTGCCTTACACTGGCTCCCTATAGAACACAGGATAGCATTTAAAATTCTTCTTCTCGCCTACAAAGCCCTTAATGGGCAGGCGCCATCTTACCTTAAAGAACTCATTATACCCTACTGGCCTACTAGGGCATTGCGTTCCAAGAATGCAGGGTTGTTGGTTGTTCCTAGAGTCTCTAAAAGTACAATGGGAGCCAGAGCCTTTTCTTATCAAGCTCCACATTTGTGGAATCAGCTTCCAGTTTGTGTTCGGGCGGCAGACACCCTATCCGTTTTTAAGAGTGCGCTTCAGACCTTCCTTTTTGATAAAGCTTATAGTTAGGGCTGATTAGATTCAGCCCCTAGTTTTGCTGATTTAGGCTTAGTTTGTCGGGGGACATCTCCCTTCTTCCTTCTCTCTGTCTATACCCGTGTCCTCTCATGTCCGATTAACCCAGCTTCCCCACATGTCTTTCTTTTTGGTGTCTATATACGCTGGGATCCGGAGTCATGGATGATCCTGCGGTCTTGTGTCCTGGATCGCGAGCGCTGGATCTTGAGTCGTGGCTGTGGTCCTGGATCATCGGTCCTGGATGGATATCCTCGTGGATTCATCTTCCTATTATACACACACATGCATTTCCAAACATTTGGACTACCTATGTTGCAAATGTATTATCTTTTCAATTTACACACGGCATCTATTGCACGTCTGTCCGTCCTGGGAGAGGGATCCCTCCTCTGTTGCTCTCCCTGAGGTTTCTCCCATTTTTCCCTTTAAACTGGGTTTTCTTTGGAAGTTTTTCCTTGTACGATGTGAGGGTCTAAGGACAGAGGGTGTCGTATTGTCATACTGATATTCTGTACACACTGTGAAGACCACTGAGACAAATGTAACATTTGTGATATTGGGCTATATAAATAAACATTGATTGATTGATTGATTGATGGTGCAGTGTGTATATACAGGTGTACCTACAGATGGTGCAGTGTGTATATACAGGTGTACCTACAGATGGCGCTGTGTTTATATACAGGTGTACCTACAGATGGTGCAGTGCTTATATACAGGTGTACCTACAGATGGTGCAGTGCTTATATACAGGTGTACCTACAGATGGTGCAGTGTTTATATACAGGTGTACCTACAGATGGCGCTGTGTTCATATACAGGTGTACCTACAGATGGTGGTGGTTCCTCCACACAGAGCCGCTCTGGTTCCTCGTTGCAGGTCGTCTGCAGGCTGCTGGCCTCTCTGGGGGGAGAATAGGCTGGTGTTAGCATCGATGCCTCCAGGAAACACCAGCTGACCATAGGCCTCCACCGTCTGGAAACCCCCTCCTGGGACCAGGAGGCTCTCCCCCATCTGCCTGAGAGGACAACAGGAAGTCAAAGAGGACAACAGGAAGTCAGAGAGGACAACGGGAAGTCAGAGACATATCTGAAAGGACAACAGGAAGTCAGAGAGGACAACAGGAAGTCAGAGAGGACAATGGGAAGTCAGAAAAGAAAACAAGAAGTCAGGGACATATCTGAAAGGACAACAGGAAGTCAGAGAGGACAACGGAAAGTCAAAGAGGACAACGGGATGTCAGAGACATATCTGAAAGGACAACAGGAAGTCAGAAAGGACAACTGGAAGTCAGAGAGGACAGCAGGAAGTCAGAGACATTTCTGAAAGGACAACATGAAGTCAAAAAGGACAACAGGAAGTCAGAGAGGACAGCAGGAAGTCAGCAATTCATAATAATGAAGGTACTTGATGATCCCGTCCTCAACGTAGATGTCGGCGTAAAAGGACTGATCATCGTTCACGACTTTCCCTCCTTTGATGAGCAGACGGTTGCCCTGGAAACAGAGTGCATTCTGGGTAAAACATCAAACATCTGTATTTAATGTGAAGATAAAAACTGGGGGGGGTAGGGTTCGATCTGACCCTAACCCCCCCCACATTCACTATGTGTCAGATTATAACACTTATTATCTGACGGTACATTGTATCATGGTTAAAGGTTACATGTATGTTGGACATGAGCCCAGATGTAGGTGCTGTCTTCCTTGATCTCAGGAAGGCTGTTGACACCGCTGACCACCAAGTGCTCCTTACAAAGCAGATTCAATACAGTGGGTTAAGTCTTACTTATCAAACAGAAAACAGTGTGTTTTGGTCAACGGGGCCAAATCCCCCGACCTTGTGAACCCTGTTGGGGTTCCACAAGGCTCCATTCTTGGACCATTACTGTTTTCTCTGTACATTAATGATTTGCCTAATGTATGTCCTGAGTTGAATGTGCAAATGTATGCCGATGATGCGGTCAACTTTGTACACGGGAAGAACACTGAGATGATCTCATCCCGTCTCTCAAATGCTTTGGACGAGGGTCAACACGGGCTGAACAACATATGCATGATGTTCAGTAAACGACCAGTCAACATCAAAGGATCCAATGTGTTTTTGAACGGAGCAGAATTAGAACTAGTCCCCCACTTCAAGTATCTTGGAGTCATACTCGAACTTGACTTTTAAGAAACATATTAAGAAGGTATCCAATACCATTACAGTCAACTTGCAACATTTTAAACAAAGTAGACCTTTCTTAAAGGTGGGGTAGGTCATCGTGGAGAAACCAGCTCGAGTGGCTAGAGTGTGAAAATACACAGCCGGAAGAAATCTGCCCCTTCCTCACAGAGCCCCTCCTCCAACACACACGAGCGCGCACGTGACCAATGAGGGCACGAGATCAGTGTGTGCCCCGATGGAAGGCTGACAGGCAGGTAGGCCGTCCAGTTACTTTAGCCGGCTCAGATGATTGGTCGTGCTTTTTACAGCGCCACGGCTTCCACAGACGATGTTTTTGTATGTATTTGTTGTCAAAGCACTTCAGATATTCATTGCTATCGGACGTTAAGAGCATTCCATGGAATAGAACAACAAGTGTATCTCGAGCCGGGTTCTCAAACTCACCCCACTGTCGATGCTGCAGAGTCACACCTCCACGGTGTGATTCTGTCCCACATGGAGTACTGTCTGACAGACTGGTTGTTCGCTTGAGCCACACACCTGAACCCATAGAACAGCTGTTCGAGAGAGCTATCCAGGTGTCTGACAGAAAGCCACATGCATACCACCTCTGCACCGTCAGAGAACACCATGTCTGAGTTTTGACCATTTGAAGTCTTTTAAAAGTGTTTGTTTGATTTATAAATGTTTACATGGACTGCCCCCCCCCCTTAGGGGAATTCCTCCACAGAAAACCCACTGGACGCTGCACTCGGTCCGAAACCAGAGGAGACTGTGAGGTCCACGGCAGACGGACCACTTTTGGACAACATGTCCTCTCCATGAAAGACAGCTCTTTGTGGAACAGCCTCCCAGCTGAGACACGGGACTGAGACCCTCTCAATAGCTTCAAAGGACACTCAAAGAATGTATCTCCTCCTGCCCTTTGTGTAGCTCTTGTATCTCCTCTTGCCCTTTGTGTAGCTCTTGTATCTCCTCTTGCCCTTTGTGTAGCTCTTGTATCTCCTCTTGCCCTTTGTGTAGCTCTTGTATCTCCTCTTGCCCTTTGTGTAGCTCTTGTATCTCCTCCTGCCCTTTGTGTAGCTCTTGTATCTCCTCCTGCCCTTTGTGTAGCTCTTGTATCTCCTCCTGCCCTTTGTGTAGCTCTTGTATCTCCTCCTGCCCTTTGTGTAGCTCTTGTATCTCCTCTTGCCCTTTGTGTAGCTCTTGTATCTCCTCTTGTCCTTTGTGTAGCTCTTGTATCTCCTCTTGCCCTTTGTGTAGTTCTTTTATCTCCTCTTGTCCTTTGTGTAGCTCTTGTATCTCCTCTTGCCCTTTGTGTAGCTCTTGTATCTCCTCTTGCCCTTTGTGTAGTTCTTTTATCTCCTCTTGCCCTTTGTGTAGCTCTTGTATCTCCTCTTGCCCTTTGTGTAGCTCTTGTATCTCCTCTTGCCCTTTGTGTAGCTCTTGTATCTCCTCTTGCCCTTTGTGTAGCTCTTGTATCTCCTCTTGCCCTTTGTGTAGCTCTTGTACTCTCAGAAGTCGTGACTCCGGATGGAAATTAGCTTAAAGCTCAAATCCGGCTCATTGACGCTTGTAAGCATTATTTTGTTTTAAAGTGTTCATCGATGTGACGGCTCCAAGGAGCCATTACAAGCAGCCGTTATGAGAGTCCTCTCCCCTCTCCCCTCGCTCCTCTCCCCTCTCCCCTCGCCCCTCTCCCCTCTCCCCTCGCTCCTCTCCCCTCGCCCCTCTCCCCTCTCCCCTCTCCCCTCTCCCCTCGCTCCTCTCCCCTCGCCCCTCTCCCCTCGCTCCTCTCCCCTCGCTCCTCTCCCCTCTCCCCTCGCTCCTCGCTCCTCGCTCCTCTCCCCTCGCTCCTCTCCCCTCGCCCCTCTCCCCTCTCCCCTCGCCCCTCTCCCCTCGCTCCTCTCCCCTCGCCCCTCTCCCCTCGCTCCTCTCCCCTCTCCCCTTTAATAATAATAATAATAATAATTATTATTATTATTATTATTATTATATATAATACCAAGAAGAATATAGTTGAAATAAAATAAATTGTAATTGTGGTTAAATAACATTGTAATAACGTTATTATGTCAGGTGCGCGTGACCTGTGCCGCTGCGCGCTCCTCATCTGCAGGTGCTGACACAGCAGTCAGTGATGGACATCAGAACATGGTTCAAACAACCAGCCCTTATCGCCAGCAGCAGCTGCATCTACTCAGACCAGTTCAGACCAGCAGCAGCTGCATCTACTCAGACCAGTTCAGACCAGCAGCAGCTGCATCTACTCAGACCAGTTCAGACCAGCAGCAGCTGCATCTACTCAGACCAGTTCAGACCAGCAGCAGCTGCATCTACTCAGACCAGTTCAGACCAGCAGCAGCTGCATCTACTCAGACCAGTTCAGACCATGGGGACATTACGCTACCCGTGGCCACTGTCGTGGACACTAGTCCTCCCGCCCGCCTCGCCCACGGAGGCGGAGCAGCCGCAGCCGTCTTCGTTGCCCCAAACACCGCCACCCCTCACCGGCCCGCAAGTGCCAGAGGACCTCGGCAAAACAGAGCCTGCCCAAGTATATTTTAAAAAGTATAATTCGCGAGCTATTTAGTTTTAATTGTTTTAATCCGTCCGCGAGCACGACGGCATCTGCGATCCCTCGCTCTACCCCTCGCTGTCGCGTGAAAGGTCTGCTTTAAGCGCTTCGCACGTGCTCACTCCCCCCCCACCCCCGTTCATAAAGTCAAGTACCCCTCATTGTAAGGATGCGCACCAAGCAACATCTCCAGGTGCTCCTTTGAGAACCAGGGCAACACAGTGATGTGCAGCCTGGTTATATGATCATTATAGTTATACACAATAAGAGAACAACAGGTATGAAATCATTCCAACACCTACTATAGGACAGTATCACAAGAACAAGTACATCTGGTTCCAGGTCTGTTTCATCTGGAGCTGAGAGATGTCTCCAGAGATCTCTTGCTCTCAAAGTGCAGCAGATTGATGCTTTCAAGCACATCTTCCCGCGGATGCTTCCTACGGCATGCCTTGTATATTCACTTTGTGTGAGATTATAACACTGTACTTATTATCTGACTCATTGTATATTCACTTTGTGTGAGATTATAACACTGTACTTATTATCTGACTCATTGTATATTCACTTTGTGTGAGATTATAACACTGTACTTATTATCTGACTCATTGTATATTCACTTTGTGTCAGATTATAACACTGTACTTATTATCTGACTCATTGTATATTCACTTTGTGTCAGATTATAATAATAATATATAATGATAATGATCGTCCTCTCAGGCTGCAGCACCCGCAACTTGGTGCTCTCCCCCCGCTCCTCCCGGTCCTCCCACTCCTCCCGCTCCCCCCGGTCCTCCCGCTCCTCCCGGTCCTCCCGCTCCCCCCGGTCCTCCCAAACCCGGTACCGGAGCGGCTGCACCTACCGCGGGTCTCGCGCTGCTCTTTTTGTTCTGAAACGCCATGTTGACCGGCTGATAGACACACACACACACACACACACGCACGCACGCACGCACGCACACACACACACACACACACACACACACACACACAGTCTGCGATTGTTGCTGCCATCAGCAATGACGTCACGGCTTCTGGTGTGGAGTTTCAAAATAAAGTCCCTGAACTTGCCTGTTGTCTCAGTGTGTGTGTGTGTGTGTGTATGTGTATGTGTATGTGTGTGTGCGTGCGTGTGCGTGCGTGTGTGCGTGTGCGTGTGTGCGTGTGTGTGTGTGTGTGTGTGTATGTGTGTGTGTCCAGGATTTCGTAAATACCGAGGTCCAAAACATGCTAGTGGGGCTCGGGAGCATTCTTTTCGTGTTGTGAACTGCACATGCTTTTATTTTGAAAATACATCCCGGAAGAGTTTTCAGTGCTGGTTGCTGATTGGCTGTCACTGTACCGAGACCTGATTCCTACTGTCACGGATTGGTTTATCATTTGGAAACAGAGAAACTCTTCCAGAATCAGAGTTTAAATCGCATCAGATTTGTGTTTCTGTAATTGACATGTTTCTGATTTAAAGGTCCCATGTCCTGCTTCTCTGGTTCTGACCCGTCCCTTGTGTTCTGGTTCTGACCCGTCCCTTGTGTTCTGGTCTGCAGAGTCCCAACCCCTCAAAGTGCACCCTGTGGCGAGTAACACTAACACAGACCCGTCTGTGCTGCCCCAGAACGCTTCGTTGGGGATTTCTCTCTTTGCATTTCTTTCTTCCTGGGCTCAGTGACGCGCCCATACCAAATGGACCCATTGGTACCCTATTTATATTATTCAATTATATAGAACAATGTAAATCTATTCTAGTAGACCTCAACAATGGAATTATGATCAGTAGAAATGGCCATGTCATCGGACCTTTAAATAAATATCATATTGTTTTCTGATTTAAATAGGAACGTCTGCAGAGCTGCCGTTCAGATCGAGATCAAATAAGAGTTTCACAGAAAACGATACTCTGATCGAAATGAATCTCAAAAGTAGAACTCTAACTTAGGGTTCTGTTAACGAGGAACCTCTGCTTCTCTGATCTCACTTTGCTCTTGTTTGCTGTTAGACATTTTGACTCAAACCTTAAGCGTGGGCGGGACTTTCAGCGGAGCCACCCCATTGGCTACTCAGGCTGTTGAGTGACAGCACAGTTCTCCGGAGATTGGACAGTGAAACAACAGGAGCTGAGCAGGTTCCCCAGAGGAACCGACCCCAGAGGAACCGACCTCAGAGGAACCGACCCCAGAGGAACCGACCCCAGAGGAACCGACCTCAGAGGAACCCACCCCAGAGGAACCGACCCCAGAGGAACCGACCTCAGAGGAACCCACCCCAGAGGAACCGACCCCAGAGGAACCGACCCCAGAGGAACCCACCCCAGAGGAATCGACCTCAGAGGAACCGACCTCAGAGGACCTGACCCCAGAGGAACCCACCCCAGAGGAACCGACCTCAGAGGAACCGACCCCAGAGGAACCCACCCCAGAGGAACCCACCCCAGAGGAACCTACCTCAGAGAAACCAGAGAAACCGACCTCAGAGGAATCCACCCCAGAGGAACCCACCCCACAGGAACCGACCCAAGAGGAACCCACCCCAGAGGAACCGACCCCAGAGGAACCAACCCCAGAGGAACCGACCCCAGAGGAACCCACCCCACAGGAACCGACCCCAGAGGAACCCACCCCAGAGGAACCGACCCCAGAGGAACCGACCCCAGAGGAACCGACCCCAGAGGAACCCACCCCATAGGAACCGACCTCAGAGGAACCAGAGAAACCGACCCCAGAGGAACCGACCTCAGAGGAACCGACCTCAGAGGAACCGACCCCAGAGGAACCGACCCCAGAGGAACTGACCTCAGAGGGATCAGAGAAACCGACCCCAGAGGAACCGACCTCAGAGGAACCGACCTCAGAGGAACCGACCTCAGAGGAACCGACCCCAGAGGAACCGACCCCAGAGGAACCGACCTCAGAGGAACTGACCCCAGAGGAACCGACCCCAGAGGAACCGACCTCAGAGAAACCAGAGGAACCGACCCCAGAGGAACCCACCCCACAGGAACCGACCCCAGAGGAACCCACCCCAGAGGAACCGACCCCAGAGGAACCGACCCCAGAGGAACCGACCCCAGAGGAACCGACCCCAGAAGAACCCACCCCATAGGAACCGACCTCAGAGGAACCAGAGAAACCGACCCCAGAGGAACCGACCCCAGAGGAACCGACCTCAGAGGAACTGACCCCAGAGGAACCGACCCCAGAGGAACCCACCCCAGAGGAACCGACCTCAGAGAAACCAGAGAAACCGACCTCAGAGGAATCCACCCCACAGGAACCGACCCCAGAGGAACCCACCCCAGAGGAACCGACCCCAGAGGAACCAACCCCAGAGGAACCGACCCCAGAGGAACCCACCCCACAGGAACCGACCCCAGAGGAACCCACCCCAGAGGAACCGACCCCAGAGGAACCGACCCCAGAGGAACCGACCCCAGAGGACCCGACCCCAGAGGAACCCACCCCAGAGGAACCTACCTCAGAGAAACCAGAGAAACCGACCTCAGAGGAATCCACCCCAGAGGAACCCACCCCACAGGAACCGACCCCAGAGGAACCCACCCCAGAGGAACCGACCCCAGAGGAACCAACCCCAGAGGAACCGACCCCAGAGGAACCCACCCCACAGGAACCGACCCCAGAGGAACCCACCCCAGAGGAACCGACCCCAGAGGAACCGACCCCAGAGGAACCCACCCCAGAGGAACCCACCCCATAGGAACCGACCTCAGAGGAACCAGAGAAACCGACCCCAGAGGAACCGACCTCAGAGGAACCGACCTCAGAGGAACCGACCCCAGAGGAACCGACCCCAGAGGAACTGACCTCAGAGGGATCAGAGAAACCGACCCCAGAGGAACCGACCTCAGAGGAACCGACCTCAGAGGAACCGACCTCAGAGGAACCGACCCCAGAGGAACCGACCCCAGAGGAACCGACCTCAGAGGAACTGACCCCAGAGGAACCGACCCCAGAGGAACCGACCTCAGAGAAACCAGAGAAACCGACCTCAGAGGAATCCACCCCAGAGGAACCCACCCCACAGGAACCGACCCCAGAGGAACCCACCCCAGAGGAACCGACCCCAGAGGAACCAACCCCAGAGGAACCGACCCCAGAGGAACCCACCCCACAGGAACCGACCCCAGAGGAACCCACCCCAGAGGAACCGACCCCAGAGGAACCGACCCCAGAGGAACCGACCCCAGAGGAACCGACCCCAGAAGAACCCACCCCATAGGAACCGACCTCAGAGGAACCAGAGAAACCGACCCCAGAGGAACCGACCCCAGAGGAACCGACCTCAGAGGAACTGACCCCAGAGGAACCGACCCCAGAGGAACCCACCCTAGAGGAACCGACCTCAGAGAAACCAGAGAAACCGACCTCAGAGGAATCCACCCCAGAGGAACCCACCCCACAGGAACCGACCCCAGAGGAACCCACCCCAGAGGAACCGACCCCAGAGGAACCAACCCCAGAGGAACCGACCCCAGAGGAACCCACCCCAGAGGAACCCACCCCAGAGGAACCGACCCCAGAGGAACCGACCCCAGAGGACCCGACCCCAGAGGAACCCACCCCAGAGGAACCCACCCCAGAGGAACCCACCCCAGAGGAACCCACCCCAGAGGAATCCACCCCAGAGGAATCCACCCCAGAGGAACCCACCCCACAGGAACCGACTCCAGAGGAACCCACCCCAGAAGAACCGACCCCAGAGGAACCCACCCCAGAGGAACCGACCTCAGAGGAACCAGAGAAACCGACCCCAGAGAAACCGACCCCAGAGGAACCGACCTCAGAGGAACTCACCCCAGAGGAACCGACCTCAGAGGAACCGACCTCAGAGGAACCCACCCCACAGGAACCGACCCCAGAGGAACCCACCTCAGAGGAACCGAGCCCAGAGGAACCGACCCCAGAGGAACCGACCCCAGAGGAACCCACCCCAGAGGAACTGACCTCAGAGAAACTAGAGAAACCGACCTCAGAGGAATCCACCCCAGAGGAACCCACCCCACAGGAACCGACCCCAGAGGAACCCACCCCAGAGGAACCGACCCCAGAGGAACCGACTCCAGAGGAACCCACCCCAGAGGAACCAACCTCAGAGGAACCAGAGAAACCGACCCCAGAGAAACCGACCCCAGAGGAACCGACCCCAGAGGAACCCACCCCACAGGAACCGACCCCAGAGGAACCGACCCCAGAGGAACCGACCCCAGAGGAACCGACCCCAGAGGAACCGACCCCAGAGGAACCGACCCCAGAATAACCCACCCCATAGGAACTGACCTCAGAGGGATCAGAGAAACCGACCCCAGAGGAACCGACCTCAGAGGAACCGACCTCAGAGGAACCGACCTCAGAGGAACCGACCCCAGAGGAACCGACCCCAGAGGAACCGACCTCAGAGGAACTGACCCCAGAGGAACCGACCCCAGAGGAACCGACCCCAGAGGAACCCACCCCATAGGAACCGACCTCAGAGGAACCAGAGAAACCGACCCCAGAGGAACCGACCTCAGAGGAACCGACCTCAGAGGAACCGACCCCAGAGGAACCGACCCCAGAGGAACTGACCTCAGAGGGATCAGAGAAACCGACCCCAGAGGAACCGACCTCAGAGGAACCGACCTCAGAGGAACCGACCTCAGAGGAACCGACCCCAGAGGAACCGACCCCAGAGGAACCGACCTCAGAGGAACTGACCCCAGAGGAACCGACCCCAGAGGAACCGACCTCAGAGAAACCAGAGGAACCGACCCCAGAGGAACCCACCCCACAGGAACCGACCCCAGAGGAACCCACCCCAGAGGAACCGACCCCAGAGGAACCGACCCCAAAGGAACCGACCCCAGAGGAACCGACCCCAGAAGAACCCACCCCATAGGAACCGACCTCAGAGGAACCAGAGAAACCGACCCCAGAGGAACCGACCCCAGAGGAACCGACCTCAGAGGAACTGACCCCAGAGGAACCGACCCCAGAGGAACCCACCCCAGAGGAACCGACCTCAGAGAAACCAGAGAAACCGACCTCAGAGGAATCCACCCCACAGGAACCGACCCCAGAGGAACCCACCCCAGAGGAACCGACCCCAGAGGAACCAACCCCAGAGGAACCGACCCCAGAGGAACCCACCCCACAGGAACCGACCCCAGAGGAACCCACCCCAGAGGAACCGACCCCAGAGGAACCGACCCCAGAGGAACCGACCCCAGAGGACCCGACCCCAGAGGAACCCACCCCAGAGGAACCTACCTCAGAGAAACCAGAGAAACCGACCTCAGAGGAATCCACCCCAGAGGAACCCACCCCACAGGAACCGACCCCAGAGGAACCCACCCCAGAGGAACCGACCCCAGAGGAACCAACCCCAGAGGAACCGACCCCAGAGGAACCCACCCCACAGGAACCGACCCCAGAGGAACCCACCCCAGAGGAACCGACCCCAGAGGAACCGACCCCAGAGGAACCCACCCCAGAGGAACCCACCCCATAGGAACCAGAGAAACCGACCCCAGAGAAACCGACCCCAGAGGAACCGACCTCAGAGGAACCGACCTCAGAGGAACCGACCCCAGAGGAACCGACCCCAGAGGAACTGACCTCAGAGGGATCAGAGAAACCGACCCCAGAGGAACCGACCTCAGAGGAACCGACCTCAGAGGAACCGACCTCAGAGGAACCGACCCCAGAGGAACCGACCCCAGAGGAACCGACCTCAGAGGAACTGACCCCAGAGGAACCGACCCCAGAGGAACCGACCTCAGAGAAACCAGAGAAACCGACCTCAGAGGAATCCACCCCAGAGGAACCCACCCCACAGGAACCGACCCCAGAGGAACCCACCCCAGAGGAACCGACCCCAGAGGAACCAACCCCAGAGGAACCGACCCCAGAGGAACCCACCCCACAGGAACCGACCCCAGAGGAACCCACCCCAGAGGAACCGACCCCAGAGGAACCGACCCCAGAGGAACCGACCCCAGAGGAACCGACCCCAGAAGAACCCACCCCATAGGAACCGACCTCAGAGGAACCAGAGAAACCGACCCCAGAGGAACCGACCCCAGAGGAACCGACCTCAGAGGAACTGACCCCAGAGGAACCGACCCCAGAGGAACCCACCCTAGAGGAACCGACCTCAGAGAAACCAGAGAAACCGACCTCAGAGGAATCCACCCCAGAGGAACCCACCCCACAGGAACCGACCCCAGAGGAACCCACCCCAGAGGAACCGACCCCAGAGGAACCAACCCCAGAGGAACCGACCCCAGAGGAACCCACCCCAGAGGAACCCACCCCAGAGGAACCGACCCCAGAGGAACCGACCCCAGAGGACCCGACCCCAGAGGAACCCACCCCAGAGGAACCCACCCCAGAGGAACCCACCCCAGAGGAACCCACCCCAGAGGAATCCACCCCAGAGGAATCCACCCCAGAGGAACCCACCCCACAGGAACCGACTCCAGAGGAACCCACCCCAGAAGAACCGACCCCAGAGGAACCCACCCCAGAGGAACCGACCTCAGAGGAACCAGAGAAACCGACCCCAGAGAAACCGACCCCAGAGGAACCGACCTCAGAGGAACTCACCCCAGAGGAACCGACCTCAGAGGAACCGACCTCAGAGGAACCCACCCCACAGGAACCGACCCCAGAGGAACCCACCTCAGAGGAACCGAGCCCAGAGGAACCGACCCCAGAGGAACCGACCCCAGAGGAACCCACCCCAGAGGAACCGACCTCAGAGAAACTAGAGAAACCGACCTCAGAGGAATCCACCCCAGAGGAACCCACCCCACAGGAACCGACCCCAGAGGAACCCACCCCAGAGGAACCGACCCCAGAGGAACCGACTCCAGAGGAACCCACCCCAGAGGAACCGACCTCAGAGGAACCAGAGAAACCGACCCCAGAGAAACCGACCCCAGAGGAACCGACCCCAGAGGAACCCACCCCACAGGAACCGACCCCAGAGGAACCGACCCCAGAGGAACCGACCCCAGAGGAACCGACCCCAGAGGAACCGACCCCAGAGGAACCGACCCCAGAATAACCCACCCCATAGGAACTGACCTCAGAGGGATCAGAGAAACCGACCCCAGAGGAACCGACCTCAGAGGAACCGACCTCAGAGGAACCGACCTCAGAGGAACCGACCCCAGAGGAACCGACCCCAGAGGAACCGACCTCAGAGGAACTGACCCCAGAGGAACCGACCCCAGAGGAACCGACCTCAGAGAAACCAGAGAAACCGACCTCAGAGGAATCCACCCCAGAGGAACCCACCCCACAGGAACCGACCCCAGAGGAACCCACCCCAGAGGAACCGACCCCAGAGGAACCAACCCCAGAGGAACCGACCCCAGAGGAACCCACCCCACAGGAACCGACCCCAGAGGAACCCACCCCAGAGGAACCGACCCCAGAGGAACCGACCCCAGAGGAACCGACCCCAGAGGAACCGACCCCAGAAGAACCCACCCCATAGGAACCGACCTCAGAGGAACCAGAGAAACCGACCCCAGAGGAACCGACCCCAGAGGAACCGACCTCAGAGGAACTGACCCCAGAGGAACCGACCCCAGAGGAACCCACCCCAGAGGAACCGACCTCAGAGAAACCAGAGAAACCGACCTCAGAGGAATCCACCCCAGAGGAACCCACCCCACAGGAACCGACCCCAGAGGAACCCACCCCAGAGGAACCGACCCCAGAGGAACCAACCCCAGAGGAACCGACCCCAGAGGAACCCACCCCACAGGAACCGACCCCAGAGGAACCCACCCCAGAGGAACCGACCCCAGAGGAACCGACCCCAGAGGAACCGACCCCAGAGGACCCGACCCCAGAGGAACCCACCCCAGAGGAACCTACCTCAGAGAAACCAGAGAAACCGACCTCAGAGGAATCCACCCCAGAGGAACCCACCCCACAGGAACCGACCCCAGAGGAACCCACCCCAGAGGAACCGACCCCAGAGGAACCAACCCCAGAGGAACCGACCCCCGAGGAACCCACCCCACAGGAACCGACCCCAGAGGAACCCACCCCAGAGGAACCGACCCCAGAGGAACCGACCCCAGAGGAACCGACCCCAGAGGAACCCACCCCATAGGAACCGACCTCAGAGGAACCAGAGAAACCGACCCCAGAGGAACCGACCTCAGAGGAACCGACCTCAGAGGAACCGACCCCAGAGGAACCGACCCCAGAGGAACTGACCTCAGAGGGATCAGAGAAACCGACCCCAGAGGAACCGACCTCAGAGGAACCGACCCCAGAGGAACCCACCCCACAGGAACCGACTCCAGAGGAACCCACCCCAGAAGAACCGACCCCAGAGGAACCCACCCCAGAGGAACCGACCTCAGAGGAACCAGAGAAACCGACCCCAGAGAAACCGACCCCAGAGGAACCGACCTCAGAGGAACTCACCCCAGAGGAACCGACCTCAGAGGAACCGACCTCAGAGGAACCCACCCCACAGGAACCGACCCCAGAGGAACCCACCTCAGAGAAACCGAGCCCAGAGGAACCGACCCCAGAGGAACCGACCCCAGAGGAACCCACCCCAGAGGAACCGACCTCAGAGAAACTAGAGAAACCGACCTCAGAGGAATCCACCCCAGAGGAACCCACCCCACAGGAACCGACCCCAGAGGAACCCACCCCAGAGGAACCGACCCCAGAGGAACCGACTCCAGAGGAACCCACCCCAGAGGAACCGACCTCAGAGGAACCAGAGAAACCGACCCCAGAGAAACCGACCCCAGAGGAACCGACCCCAGAGGAACCCACCCCAGAGGAACCCACCCCAGAGGAACCGACCCCAGAGGAACCGACCCCAGAGGAACCGACCTCAGAGGAACCAGAGAAACCAACCCCAGAGAAACCAACCCCAGAGGAACCGACCTCAGAGAAACCAGAGAAACCGAACCCAGAGGAACCCACCCCACAGGAACCCACACCAGAGGAACCCACCCCAGAGGAACCGACCTCAGAGGAACCGACCCCAGAGGAACCGACCCCAGAGGAACCCACCCCAGAGGAACCGACCTCAGAGAAACCAGAGAAACCGACCTCAGAGGAATCCACCCCAGAGGAACCGACCCCAGAGGAACCGACCCCAGAGGAACCGACCCCAGAGGAACCGACCCCAGAGGAACCGACCTCAGAGGAACCAGAGAAACCGACCCCAGAGAAACCGACCCCAGAGGAACCGACCTCAGAGGAACTCACCCCAGAGGAACCGACCTCAGAGGAACCGACCTCAGAGGAACCCACCCCACAGGAACCGACCCCAGAGGAACTGACCCCAGAGGAACCGACCCCAGAGGAACCCACCCCACAGGAACCGACCCCAGAGGAACCGACCCCAGAGGAATCCACCCCAGAGGAACCGACCCCACAGGAACCGACCCCAGAGGAACCCACCCCACAGGAACCGACCCCAGAGGAACCGACCTCAGAGGAACCCACCCCACAGGAACCCACACCAGAGGAACCCACCCCAGAGGAACCCACCCCACAGGAACCCAGACCAGAGGAACCCACCCCAGAGGAACCGACCCCACAGGAACCCACCCCAGAGGAACCCACCCCAGAGGAACCCACCCCAGAGGAACCAGAGGAACCAGAGAAACCGAACCCAGAGGAACCGACCCCACAGGAACCCAGACCAGAGGAACCCACCCCACAGGAACCCACCCCACAGGAACCCAGACCAGAGGAACCCACCCCAGAGGAACCGACCTCAGAGGAACCGACCACAGAGGAACCGACCCCAGAGGAACCCACCCCAGAGGAACCAACCTCAGAGGAACCCACCCCAGAGGAACCGACCCCAGAGGAACCCACCCCAGAGGAACCCACCCCAGAGGAACCGACCTCAGAGGAACCAGAGGAACCAGAGAAACCGAACCCAGAGGAACCGACCCCAGAGGAACCCACCCCAGAGGAACCCACCCCAGAGGAACCGACCTCAGAGGAACCAGAGGAACCAGAGAAACCGAACCCAGAGGAACCCACCCCACAGGAACCCACACCAGAGGAACCCACCCCAGAGGAACCCACCCCAGAGGAACCGACCCCAGAGGAACCCACCTCAGAGAAACCAGAGGAACCCACCCCAGAGGAACCGACCCCAGAGGAACCCACCTCAGAGAAACCAGAGAAACCGACCCCAGAGGAACCAACCCCAGAGGAACCCACCTCAGAGAAACCAGAGAAACCCACCCCAGAGGAACCGACCCCAGAGGAACCCACCTCAGAGAAACCAGAGAAACCGACCCCAGAGGAACCGACCCCAGAGGAACCCACCTCAGAGAAACCAGAGAAACCCACCCCAGAGGAACCGACCCCAGAGGAACCCACCTCAGAGAAACCAGAGAAACCGACCCCAGAGGAACCGACCCCAGAGGAACCCACCCCAGAGGAACCGACCCCAGAGGAACCCACCCCAGAGGAACCGACCCCACAGGAACCCACCCCAAAGGAACCCACCCCAGAGGAACCCACCCCAGAGGAACCGACCCCACAGGAACCCACCCCAGAGGAACTGACCCCAGAGGAACCCACCCCAGAGGAACCCACCCCAGAGGAACCCACCCCAGAGGAACCGACCCCACAGGAACCCACCCCAAAGGAACCCACCCCAGAGGAACCCACCCCAGAGGAACCGACCCCACAGGAACCCACCCCAGAGGAACCCACCCCAGAGGAACCCACCCCAGAGGAACCCACCCCAGAGGAACCCACCCCAGAGGAACCCACCCCAGAGTAACCCACCCCAGAGGAACCGACCCCAGAGGAACCCACCCCACAGGAACCGTGTTGTCTGTACGACACGTTCTCCGCTGGGTTCTGCTGAGTTTACATGTAGCTAAAACACATAAAAAGAGTCACCTCTTTCTTGCCGTAGTTTTCCCGGGCGTGTCCGGAGGGAAACACCACCGGCTGTCCTCCTCCTCCTCCTCCTCCTCCTCCTCCTCCTCCTCCTCCTCCTCCTCCTCCTCCTCCTCCTCTCTGTGGACTGAACGTCAGCGTCTTGTTCTCGAACGCTCCCTCCACGCTGCTGAACATTCCTCCATATTTCATCCGAGGCCGAGGGGAGTCAGAACCCAGCCGGGAGAGAAGAGAGGAGGACGAGTCCTGAGAGCACCTCCTCTCATCAGACATCATGGAGAGGAATGAGAGGAGAGGAGGAGGAGGAGGAGGAGGAGGAGGAGGAGGAGGAGGAGGAGGAGGAGGAGGGGAGGAGGAGGAGGAGGAGGAGGAGGAGGAGGAGGAGGGGAGGAGGAGGAGGAGGAGGAGGAGGAGGAGGAGGAGGAGGGGAGGAGGATCATTACTGGGACACTCCTCTGAATCATTTGGGGCTTTCACACCAACACCATGCCAAGCGTGGAGTGGAGGGTGTATAGACTGGACTCTGGAGCAGTGGAAACACACACACACACACACACACACACACACACACACACACACACACACACACACACACACACACACACACACACACACACACACACACACACACACAGGTCAGTGCTCATTACTTTGCTGTCTGAAGACACTGCAGTCTGAACTGGATTTCTGTGCCTGTCAAATTCACTTTATGTTAACACACACACACACACACACACACACACACACACACACACACACACACACGGTCAGTCAGTGGACCGTAACAGAGTGTGTTTCAGTGACTTCCTGTCTGACTGAATCTCAGAGACACACTGACAGTGTACATGTATAACATGTAGTATTATACAGTGTGTAGTACCGTGTGTAGTACAGTGTGTAGTACAGTGTGTAGTACAGTGTGTAGTACCGTGTGTAGTTCAGTGTGTAGTACAGTGTGTAGTACAGTGTGTAGTACTGTGTGTAGTACAGTGTGTAGTTCAGTGTGTAGTACAGTGTGTAGTACAGTGTGTAGTACAGTGTGTAGTACCGTGTGTAGTACAGTGTGTAGTTCAGTGTGTAGTACAGTGTGTAGTACAGTGTGTAGTTCAGTGTGTAGTACAGTGTGTAGTACAGTGTGTAGTACAGTGTGTAGTTCAGTGTGTAGTACAGTGTGTAGTACAGTATGTAGTTCAGTGTGTAGTACCGTGTGTAGTACAGTGTGTAGTACCGTGTGTAGTACAGTGTGTAGTTCAGTGTGTAGTACAGTGTGTAGTACAGTGTGTAGTACAATCAATCAATCAATGTTTATTTATAGCCCAATATCACAAATGTTACCTCTGTCTCAGTGGTCTTCACAGTGTGTACAGAATATCAGTATGACAATACGACACCCTCTGTCCTTAGACCCTCTGTCCTCAGACCCTCTGTCCTTAGACCCTCTGACCTTAGACCCTCTGTCCTCAGACCCTCTGTCCTCAGAGCCTCTGACCTCAGACCCTCTGTCCTTAGACCCTCTGACCTTAGACCCTCTGTCCTCAGACCCTCTGTCCTCAGACCCTCTGTCCTCAGACCCTCTGACCTTAGACCCTCTGTCCTCTGACCCTCTGTCCTCAGACCCTCTGTCCTCAGACCCTCTGTCCTCAGATCCTCTGTCCTTAGACCCTCTGTCCTCAGACCCTCTGTCCTCAGACCCTCTGTCCTCAGACCCTCTGTCCTTAGACCCTCTGTCCTCAGACCCTCTGTCCTCAGACCCTCTGTCCTTAGACCCTCTGTCCTCAGACCCTCACATCGTACAAGGATAAACTTCCAGAGACAACCCACAGTCTAAGGGAACATGGAGAAACCTCAGGAGAGCAGCAGAGGAGGATCCTCTCCAGGACGGACAGACTGCAATAGATGCCGTGTGTAAATTGAAAAGATAATACATTTGCAACATAGTACAGTGTGTAGTACAGTGTGTAGTACCGTGTGTAGTACAGTGTGTAGTACAGTGTGTAGTACAGTGTGTAGTACAGTGTGTAGTACAGTGTGTAGTACCGTGTGTAGTACAGTGTGTAGTACAGTGTGTAGTACCGTGTGTAGTACAGTGTGTAGTACAGTGTGTAGTACCGTGTGTAGTACAGTGTGTAGTACAGTGTGTAGTACCGTGTGTAGTACAGTGTGTAGTACCGTGTGTAGTACCGTGTGTAGTACAGTGTGTAGTACAGTGTGTAGTACAGTGTGTAGTACCGTGTGTAGTACAGTGTGTAGTACCGTGTGTAGTACCGTGTGTAGTACAGTGTGTAGTTCAGTGTGTAGTACAGTGTGTAGTTCAGTGTGTAGTACGGTGTGTAGTACCGTGTGTAGTACAGTGTGTAGTACCGTGTGTAGTACAGTGTGTAGTACAGTGTGTAGTACAGTGTGTAGTACAGTGTGTAGTACGGTGTGTAGTACAGTGTGTAGTACGGTGTGTAGTACGGTGTGTAGTACGGTGTGTAGTACAGTGTGTAGTACCGTGTGTAGTACAGTGTGTAGTACAGTGTGTAGTACAGGGTGTAGTACAGTGTGTAGTACAGTGTGTAGTACAGTGTGTAGTACAGTGTGTAGTACAGTGTGTAGTACAGTGTGTAGTACAGTGTGTAGTTCAGTGTGTAGTACGGTGTGTAGTACGGTGTGTAGTACAGTGTGTAGTACAGTGTGTAGTACAGTGTGTAGTACAGTGTGTAGTACGGTGTGTAGTACAGTGTGTAGTACGGTGTGTAGTACGGTGTGTAGTACGGTGTGTAGTACGGTGTGTAGTACAGTGTGTAGTACCGTGTGTAGTACAGTGTGTAGTACAGTGTGTAGTACAGGGTGTAGTACAGTGTGTAGTACAGTGTGTAGTACAGTGTGTAGTACGGTGTGTAGTTCAGTGTGTAGTACGGTGTGTAGTACCGTGTGTAGTACAGTGTGTAGTACCGTGTGTAGTACAGTGTGTAGTACAGGGTGTAGTACAGTGTGTAGTACGGTGTGTAGTACCGTGTGTAGTACAGTGTGTAGTACAGTGTGTAGTACCGTGTGTAGTACAGTGTGTAGTACCGTGTGTAGTACAGTGTGTAGTACCGTGTGTAGTACAGTGTGTAGTACAGGGTGTAGTACAGGGTGTAGTACAGTGTGTAGTACGGTGTGTAGTACCGTGTGTAGTACAGTGTGTAGTACAGTGTGTAGTACCGTGTGTAGTACAGTGTGTAGTACCGTGTGTAGTACAGTGTGTAGTACAGGGTGTAGTACAGTGTGTAGTACAGTGTGTAGTAACATGAACACAGCAGACTGAACGTCCAGAGGAAAGGTTTAATGATGAATAAATAAATAAATAAATCATCATCAAAGATAACAATAGTTGACATGCATAGTCAACAGACACCGGAGGGTTTCCACTCTCTTCAACAAAGAAAAACATTCAAATATAAAGTGCACGTTTTCACCTCGTACTTTTCTGGAATCTATTCAATACTTTTCTCTTAAAGAGTCGTCTCAATACAGATCTTAGTTTGTGCTGATGAAGACCTGAACCTCTTCCTCAGAGGGTCCTGGACCTCTTCCTCAGAGGGTCCTGAATCTCTTCCTCAGAGGGTCCTGGACCTCTTCCTCAGAGGGTCCTGGACCTCTTACTCAGAGGGTCCAGAACCTCTTCCTCAGAGGGTCCTGAACCTCTTCCTCAGAGGGTCCTGGACCTCTTCCTCAGAGGGTCCTGGACCTCTTCCTCAGAGGGTCCTGAATCTCTTCCTCAGAGGGTCCTGGACCTCTTCCTCAGAGGGTCCTGGACCTCTTACTCAGAGGGTCCAGAACCTCTTCCTCAGAGGGTCCTGAACCTCTTCCTCAAGGGTTAGGACACTGAACATGGTCCAGTGTCTCAGAGACGTCTCCTCTTCAGTCTCTCAGAGACGTCTCCTCTTCAGTCTCTCAGAGACGTCTCCTATTCAGTCTCTCAGAGACATCTCCTCTTCAGTCTCTCAGAGACGTCTCCTCTTCAGTCGCTCAGAGACGTCTCCTCTTCAGTCTCTGAGAGACGTCTCCTCTTCAGTCTCTCAGAGACGTCTCCTCTTCAGTCTCTGAGAGACGTCTCCTCTTCAGTCTCTCAGAGACGTCTCCTCTCGTCTCCTCTTCAGTCTCTGAGAGACGTCTCCTCTTCAGTCTCTCAGAGACGTCTCCTCTTCAGTCTCTCAGAGACGTCTCCTCTTCAGTCTCTGAGAGATGTCTCCTCTTCAGTCGCTCAGAGACGTCTCCTCTTCAGTCTCTCAGAGACATCTCCTCTTCAGTCGCTCAGAGACGTCTCACGTCACACTAGTTCTTGGCATTTTGATATGGTTTAGTGTTAGGGTTGAGAAAAGACCCCAATGTCCACCTGAACACTTAAGTCCAACAGCTGGGACAGTCCGTCCATAACCCCTAACCCGTACCTGTAACAGCATTTGTATTTGAGTCCAGCACCACATTGGTCCAGCTGTTGTTGAACCGGCCACCTGAGACCTCCTGAGGCGTGTTGGTCCCTTCCTGTCCTGGTCTCTGAGGCGGGACCATCCCTTCCTGTCCTGGTCTCTGAGGCGGGACTGTCCCTTCCTGTCCTGGTCTCTGAGGCGGGACCGTCCCTTCCTGTCCTGGTCTCTGAGGCGGGACGTCCCTTCCTGTCCTGGTCTCTGAGGCGGGACGTCCCTTCCTGTCCTGGTCTCTGAGGCGGGATCGTCCCTTCCTGTCCTGGTCTCTGAGGCGGGACGTCCCTTCCTGTCCTGGTCTCTGAGGCGGGACCGTCCCTTCCTGTCCTGGTCTCTCAGGCGGGACGTCCCTTCCTGTCCTGGTCTCTGAGGCGGGACGTCCCTTCCTGTCCTGGTCTCTGAGGCGGGACGTCCCTTCCTGTCCTGGTCTCTGAGGCGGGACCGTCCCTTCCTGTCCTGGTCTCTGAGGCGGGACGTCCCTTCCTGTCCTGGTCTCTGAGGCGGGACGTCCCTTCCTGTCCTGGTTTCTGAGGCGAAACCGTCCCTTCCTGTCCTGGTCTCTCAGACGGGACGTCCCTTCCTGTCCTGGTCTCTGAGGCGGGACGTCCCTTCCTGTCCTGGTCTCTGAGGCGGGACCGTCCCTTCCTGGCCTGTTGTCTGAGGTAGGACCGTCCCTTTCTGTCCTGGTCTCTCAGGCGGGACGTCCCTTCCTGTCCTGGTCTCTGAGGCGGGAAGTCCCTTCCTGTCTTGGTCTCTGAGGCGGGACCGTCCCTTCCTGGCCTAGTCTCTGAGCGGGACCAGAGTCAGCTGACAGCCAGGCTCTGCTGTTATTGGTGGACAGCAGCAGGTGCACGGCAGTGGGCGGTGAGGTGCTGGATCTCCTGAAACCCTGTGAGGTCCATCTGAAGCAGACTGAGCCCTGCTGGACTCTGAAACACAGACCGGACCTCAGCCTCACTGTGACATCATCATACAGGTGAATACTTCACTGCTACCTGAGTACAACCTGAATACTTCACCGCTACCTGAGTACTACCTGAGTACTTCACCGCTACCTGAGTACTACCTGAGTACAACCTGAGTACTTCACCGCTACCTGAGTACTACCTGAATACTTCACCGCTACCTGAGTACTACCTGAATACTTCACTGCTACCTGAGTACTACCTGATAACTTCACCGCTACCTGAGTACTACCTGAATACTTCACCGCTACCTGAGTACTACCTGCATACTTCACTGCTACCTGAATACTACCTGAATACTTCACTGCTACCTGAGTACTACCTGAATACTTCACTGCTACCTGAGTACTACCTGAATACTTCACTGCTACCTGAGTACTACCTGATAACTTCACCGCTACCTGAGTACTACCTGAATACTTCACCGCTACCTGAGTATTACCTGAATACTTCACCGCAACCTGAGTACTACCTGAATACTTCACTGCTACCTGAGTACTACCTGATAACTTCACCGCTACCTGAGTACTACCTGAATACTTCACTGCTACCTGAGTACTACCTGATAACTTCACCGCTACCTGAGTACTACCTGAAAACTTCACTGCTACCTGAGTACTACCTGAATACTTCACCGCTACCTGAGTACAACCTGAATACTTCACCGCTACCTGAGTACTACCTGAGTACTTCACCGCTACCTGAGTACTACCTGAATACTTCACCGCTACCTGAGTACTACCTGAATACTTCACTGCTACCTGAGTACTACCTGAATACTTCACTGCTACCTGAATACTTCACTGCTACCTGAATACTTCACTGCTACCTGAGTACTACCTGATAACTTCACCGCTACCTGAGTACTACCTGAAAACTTCACTGCTACCCGAGTACTACCTGAATACTTCACCGCTACCTGAGTACAACCTGAATACTTCACCGCTACCTGAGTACTACCTGATAACTTCACCGCTACCTGAGTACTACCTGAATACTTCACTGCTACCTGAGTACTACCTGAATACTTCACTGCTACCTGAGTACTACCTGAAAACTTCACTGCTACCTGAGTACTACCTGAATACTTCACCGCTACCTGAGTACTACCTGAATACTTCACCGCTACCTGAGTACTACCTGAATACTTCACTGCTACCTGAGTACTACCTGAATACTTCACTGCTACCTGAGTACTACCTGATAACTTCACCGCTACCTGAGTACTACCTGAATACTTCACTGCTACCTGAGTACTACCTGAATACTTCACCGCTACCTGAGTACTACCTGAATACTTCACTGCTACCTGAGTACTACCTGAATACTTCACCGCTACCTGAGTACTACCTGTATACTTCACCGCTACCTGAGTACTACCTGAGTACTTCACCGCTACCTGAGTACTACCTGAATACTTCACTGCTACCTGAGTACTACCTGAATACTTCACTGCTACCTGAGTACTACCTGAATACTTCACCGCTACCTGAGTACTACCTGAATACTTCACTGCTACCTGAGTACTACCTGAATACTTCACTGCTACCTGAGTACTACCTGAATACTTCACCGCTACCTGAGTACTACCTGAATACTTCACCGCTACCTGAGTACTACCTGAGTACTTCACCGCTACCTGAGTACTACCTGAATACTTCACTGCCACCTGAGTACTACCTGAATACTTCACTGCTACCTGAATACTTCACTGCTACCTGAATACTTCACTGCTACCTGAATACTACCTGAATACTTCAGTACACCCTGATTACTTAACTACTATCTGAGTACTACCTGCATACTGAGTTCTACTCACCAGCTGCCGTTAGGACCAGAGGATGAAGGCCAGCGAGAAGAAGAGGAAGAGGAAGAGGAACTGAGGAGAGATCAGAGAACCAGGATCAGAGTCAGGATCAGAGTCGGGTTCAGAGTCAGGATCAGAGTCAGGATCAGGGTCAGGATCAGAGTCAGGATCAGAGGCAGGATCAGAGTCGGGTTCAGAGTCAGGATCAGAGTCAGGATCAGAGTCAGGATCAGAGTCAGGATCAGAGTCAGAGTCAGAGTCAGGATCAGGGTCAGGATCAGAGTCAGGATCAGAGTCAGGTTCAGAGTCAGGATCAGAGTCAGGATCAGAGTCACGATCAGAGTCAGGATCAGAGTCAGAGTCAGGATCAGAGTCAGGATCAGAGTCAGGATCAGAGTCGGGATCAGAGTCGGGTTCAGAGTCAGGATCAGAGTCAGGATCAGAGTCGGGTTCAGAGTCAGGATCAGAGTCAGGATCAGAGTCAGGATCAGAGTCAGAGTCAGGATCAGAGTCAGGATCAGAGTCAGGATCAGAGTCAGAGTCAGGATCAGAGTCAGGATCAGAGTCGGGATCAGAGTCGGGATCAGAGTCAGGATCAGAGTCGGGTTCAGAGTCAGGATCAGAGTCAGAGTCAGGATCAGAGTCGGGATCAGAGTCGGGATCAGAGTCGGGATCAGAGTCAGGATCAGAGTCAGGATCAGAGTCAGGATCAGAGTCAGGATCAGAGTCAGGATCAGAGTCAGGATCAGAGTCAGGATCAGAGTCAGGTTCAGAGTCAGGATCAGGATCAGAGTCAGGATCAGAGTCAGGATCAGAGTCAGGTTCAGAGTCAGGATCAGAGTCGGGATCAGAGTCAGGATCAGAGTCGGGTTCAGAGTCGGGATCAGAGTCGGGATCAGAGTCGGGATCAGAGTCGGGATCAGAGTCAGGATCAGAGTCGGGATCAGAGTCAGGATCAGAGTCAGGATCAGAGTCAGGTTCAGAGTCAGGTTCAGAGTCAGGATCAGAGTCAGGATCAGGGTCAGGATCAGAGTCAGGATCAGAGTCAGGATCAGAGTCAGGTTCAGAGTCAGGTTCAGAGTCAGGATCAGAGTCAGGATCAGAGTCAGGATCAGAGTCAGGATCAGAGTCAGGATCAGAGTCAGGATCAGAGTCAGGTTCAGAGTCAGGTTCAGAGTCAGGTTCAGAGTCAGGATCAGAGTCAGGATCAGAGTCAGGATCAGAGTCAGGATCAGAGTCAGGATCAGAGTCAGGATCAGAGTCAGGATCAGAGTCAGGATCAGAGTCAGGTTCAGAGTTTGATCTGAAAGATGATCTGTGTTTCTGGTCTGTACCTTCTCTTCAAGCTCTTTGATCTGTCGCTTCTGTGCTTCTATAAACTCCTCCAGATCCTTGATCCTCTGAAACAGACACAACAACACCTGTCAGGTAAACACAACAACAGATGTGAGGTAAACACAACAACACACGGCATCTTTTGCACGTCTGTCCGTCCTGGGAGAGAGGGTTAGGGTCCTCCTCTGTTGCTCTCCCTGAGGTTTCTCCCATGTTCCCTTTCAACTCTGGGGTTTCTTCTGAAGTTTTCCCTTGTACGATGTGAGGGTCTGAGGACAGAGGGTCTGAGGACAGAGGGTCTGAGGACAGAGGGTCTGAGGACAGAGGGTCTAAGAACAGAGGGTCTAAGGACAGAGGGTCTGAGGACAGAGGGTCTGAGGACAGAGGGTGTCGTATTGTCATACTGATATTCTGTGCAAACTGTGAAGTCCACTGAGACAAATGTAACATTTGCGATATTAGGCTATATAAATAAACATTGATTGAACAACACCTGTGAGGTAAACAAAACAACAGCTGTCAGGTAAATACAACAACACCTGTGAGGTAAACACAACAACAGAGGCCTGTCCTACGAAGCCGGTTCAACCTAACCTGATATGTTGGAGTTAGCCGGTTGGCCTAATCCAGAACACACGCGCTCTCGCTAAGCGGTCCTACGACGCGGGTTATCAAGTGGATCGCTCAGCCAGCCGTGTCCTATCTAGCTAGGTGTTCACATGAGAGGTGGGATCTGGAGCATTCGACCAATCACAGACCTGGAGGAGCTGCTGACAGCGCAGCGTCATACTTCCTGAATGAAAGTGAACTCTAATATCAGACACATGAAGAAGTTAAACTTTAAACATGACTCAAACACTTGATCAGGATCAAAGCCTCAGAGCTGCAGCTGCAAGGTGAACACAGCTGGAGCAGAACAAGTGTTGGAATGCGTCCATCAGCAGGTTCATGATGTCACGGCCCGTCTAACACACCGTCTGACTCTCATCACCTCTGGCCGCGGACTGCACTTAGTGTACTCTGATCCGGGTTCTGATTCTGACTGGACTTAGTGTACTCTGATCCGGGTACTGATGCTGACTGAACTTAGTGTACTCTGATCCGGGTACTGATGCTGACTGGACTTAGTGTACTCTGATCCGGGTACTGATGCGGACTGGACTTAGTGTACTCTGATCCGGGTACTGATGCTGACTGGACTCAGTGTACTCTGATCCGGGTGCTGATGCTGACTGGACTCAGTGTACTCTGATCCGGGTACTGATGCTGACTGGACTCAGTGTACTCTGATCCGGGTACTGATGCGGACTGGACTCAGTGTACCCTGATCCGGGTACTGATGCTGACTGGACTCAGTGTACTCTGATCCGGGTACTGATGCTGACTGGACTCAGTGTACTCTGATCCGGGTACTGATGCGGACTGGACTCAGTGTACCCTGATCCGGGTACTGATGCTGACTGGACTCAGTGTACTCTGATCCGGGTACTGATGCTGACTGGACTCAGTGTACTCTGATCCGGGTACTGATGCGGACTGGACTCAGTGTACTCTGATCCGGGTACTGATGCGGACTGGACTCAGTGTACTCTGATCCGGGTACTGATGCGGACTGGACTCAGTGTACTCTGATCCGGGTACTGATGCGGACTGGACTCAGTGTACTCTGATCCGGGTACTGATGCTGACTGGACTCAGTGTACTCTGATCCGGGTACTGATGCTGACTGGACTTAGTGTACTCTGATCCGGGTACTGATGCTGACTGGACTTAGTGTACTCTGATCCGGGTACAGATGCTGACTGGACTTAGTGTACTCTGATCCGGGTACTGATGCTGACTGGACTTAGTGTACTCTGATCCGGGTACTGATGCTGACTGCACTTAGTGTACTCTGATCCGGGTACTGATGCGGACTGGACTTAGTGTACTCTGATCCGGGTACTGATGCTGACTGTACTTAGTGTACTCTGATCCGGGTACTGATGCTGACTGGACTTAGTGTACTCTGATCCGGGTACTGATGCTGACTGGACTTAGTGTACTCTGATCCGGGTACTGATGCTGATTGGACTTAGTGTACTCTGATCCGGGTACTGATGCTGACTGGACTTAGTGTACTCTGATCCGGGTACTGATGCTGACTGGACTTAGTGTACTCTGATCCGGGTACTGATGCGGACTGGACTTAGTGTACTCTGATCCGGGTACTGATGCTGACTGGACTTAGTGTACTCTGATCCGGGTACTGATGCTGACTGGACTTAGTGTACTCTGATCCGGGTACTGATGCTGACTGGACTTAGTGTACTCTGATCCGGGTACTGATGCTGACTGGACTTAGTGTACTCTGATCCGGGTACTGATGCTGACTGGACTTAGTGTACTCTGATCCGGGTACTGATGCTGACTGGACTTAGTGTACTCTGATCCGGGTACTGATGCGGACTGGACTTAGTGTACTCTGATCCGGGTACTGATGCTGACTGGACTTAGTGTACTCTGATCCGGGTACTGATGCTGACTGGACTTAGTGTACTCTGATCCGGGTACTGATGCTGACTGGACTTAGTGTACTCTGATCCGGGTACTGATGCTGACTGGACTTAGTGTACTCTGATCCGGGTACTGATGCTGACTGGACTTAGTGTACTCTGATCCGGGTACTGATGCTGACTGGACTTAGTGTACTCTGATCCGGGTACTGATGCTGACTGGACTTAGTGTACTCTGATCCGGGTACTGATGCTGACTGGACTTAGTGTACTCTGATCCGGGTTCTGATGCTGACTGGACTTAGTGTACTCTGATCCGGGTACTGATGCTGACTGGACTTAGTGTACTCTGATCCGGGTTCTGATGCTGACTGGACTTAGTGTA
>CM070437.1:0-50000 GCA_036324595.1 Champsocephalus gunnari | reverse complement strand
TAGGTTTCATAGAGCCAAACATTTCAAGTGCTACTCAGCTGGCTGTAGATAAGCCAGTCCTTTGTTAGTATATAAGTGCTTTGTTAGCAGTTCTTTGTTAATAGTTCTTTTGCTCGAAGTGGAGTCGAGAGAGATGAGCTTCAGTCTGGAAGGTGTGTGAGCTTTCTGCGGTCCTCATGTCAATGGGAGCTCATTCCACCATCTTGGAGCCAGGACAGCAAACCCACGTGTTTCTGCTGATGGGAACTTGGGTCCCCCTCGCAGCGAGGGTGCAGCGAGCCGTCTGGCTGATGCAGAGCGGAGTGCACGTGCTGGGGTGCACGGTTTAACCATGTCCTGGATGTAGGAAGGGCCAGATCCATTCGCAGCACGGTACGCAAGTACCAGTGTCTTGAAGTGGATTCTAGCAGTTACTGGAAGCCAGTGGAGGGAGCGGAGGAGCGGCGTGGTGTGGAACATTCAGGAAGGTTGAAGACCAGACGAGCCGCTGCATTCTGGATGAGCTGCAGAGGTCGGATGGCACATGCAGGCAGACCAGCCAGGAGGGAGCTGCAGTAGTCTAGGCGTGAGGTGACGAAAGCCTGGACCAGAACCTGCGTGGCTTTCTGGGTCAGCTGGGGACGCATCCTCCTAATGCTGTAGAGCGTGTATCTGCAGCAGCGGGTTGGAGCAGCGATGTTTGCAGTGAAGGACATGTTGTTATCTAGGGTCACACCCAGAGTCCTTGCAGTCTGAGTCGGGGAAACAACAGAGGGGCCGATGTTGATAGTCAGGTCAAGAGTGGGACAATCTTTCCCCGGAAGGAAAAGCAGTTCAGTCTTGTCAAGGTTGAGCTTGAGGTGATGAGCGGACATCCACTGAGAGATGTCAGCTAGACGAGCAGAGATGCGTGCGACGACCTGGGTCTCTGAGCGGGGGAAGGACAGGATTCATTGGGTGTCGTCAGCGTAGCAGTGGTATGAAAAACCATGCGGGCTAATGACAGATCCAAGCGAGTTTGTGTACAGGGAGAAGAGGTGGGGACCAAGAACAGAGCCCTGAGGGACCCCTGTAGTTAATTCACAAGGGTCGGACTCGGACCCTCTCCAAGTAACCCTGTAGGTACGGTCTTTGAGGTATGAGGTGAGGAGGGAAAGTGCAGAGCCTGAAACTCCAAGTTCTTGGAGAGCGAAGGAGGATCTGATGGTTCACCGTGTCGAATGCAGCAGACAGGTCCAACAGGATGATGACAGAGGAGAGGGAGGCTGCTTTAGCAGTGTGCAGTTCATCAGTGACAGCAATGAGGGCAGTTTCTGTGGAGTGACCTGCCTTGAAACCAGACTGGTGCGGATCCAGAAGATTGTTCTGATGGAGAGAGCAGGAGAGTTGTTTAAAGACAGGAGCGGAGGAGAGAGACAGGCCTGTAGTTTATAACGTCAGACGGGTCGAGAGTGGGTTTCTTCAGGAGAGGGTTTACTCTCGCCTCCTTGAGACTGTTTGGAAAGTGACCAGAAGTTAGAGAAGTGTTGATGAAATGGGTGAGAAACGGTAGAATATCAGGAGCGATAGTCTGAAGGAGGTGTGAAGGGATAGGGTCCAGAGCACAGGTGGTAGGGCGGGCAGAGGTAATGAGGGTAAGAACCTCACCTGGAGAGAGAGGGGAGAAGGAGGTCAGAGTGCGGGTGGAAGGAGGGTCTGGAGACCCAGCGGTGAGTAGAGGTGATTCAGAAAAAGAAAAGCGAATGTCATCAACCTTTTTTTCAAAGTGGTTAACAAAGTCACTTGACAGAAGTGAGGAGGGGGGAGGGGCTTTGGGGGGGTCCACGAGGGAGGAGGGGGAAGGGGCTTTGGGGGGGTCCAGGAGGCAGGAGGGGCTTTGGGGGGGGTCCAGGAGGGAGGAGGGGGGAGGGGCTTTGGGGGGTCCAAGAGGGAGGAGGGGGAAGGGGCTTTGGGGGGGGTCCAGGAGGGAGGAGAAGATGGAAAATAGTTGTTTGGGATTGGAATAGGAAGATTGGATCTCATCTTGAAAGAAAGTGCTTTGTGCCGGAGAGATGGAAGCAGAGAAAGAGGAGAGGAGAGCCTGATGGGTTAGGAGGTCGTCGCGGTGTTTGGATTTCCACCGTTTCCGCTCTGCTGCCCAAAGGACGGTTCTATTAGCACGCAGTGCATCATTTAGCCAGGGAGCAGGAGGGGACTGACGAGCCTGCCGAGATGTGAGAGGACAGAGAGAGTCCAGAGAGGATGTGAGAGGACATAGAGAGTCCAGAGAGGATGTGAGAGGAGAGAGAGAGTCCAGAGAGGAAGAGAGAGGACAGAGAGAGTCCAGAGAGGATGAGAGAGGAGAGAGAGGAGAGAGAGAGTCCAGAGAGGATGTGAGAGGACAGAGAGAGTCCAGAGAGGATGTGAGAGGAGAGAGAGAGTCCAGAGAGGAAGAGAGAGGACAGAGAGAGTCCAGAGAGGATGAGAGAGGAGAGAGAGGACAGAGAGAGTCCAGAGAGGATGTGAGAGGATGAGAGAGTCCAGAGAGGAAGAGAGAGGACAGAGAGAGTCCAGAGAGGATGAGAGAGGAGAGAGAGGAGAGAGAGAGTCCAGAGAGGATGTGAGAGGACAGAGAGAGTCCAGAGAGGATGTGAGAGGACAGAGAGAGTCCAGAGAGGAAGAGAGAGGACAGAGAGAGTCCAGAGAGGAAGAGAGAGGAGAGAGAGGACAGAGAGAGTCCAGAGAGGATGTGAGAGGACAGAGAGAGTCCAGAGAGGACAGAGAGAGTCCAGAGAGGATGAGAGAGGAGAGAGGAGAGAGAGAGTCCAGAGAGGATGAGAGAGGAGAGAGGAGAGAGAGAGTCGAGAGAGGATGAGAGAGGAGAGAGGAGAGTTTCCGCAGCAGAGTTTGGAGGCAGGAGTTGGAAGGAGTCAGAGGAAAGGAGGGCTGAGAGCACCGAGGAGGCACAGGTAGAGGGGGAGAGGGAACGGAGGTTACGGCGGACAGGTGCAGGATGAGAAGAGATTAGTTTGTTATGTTTGGAGAGGGATAGAGAGAATGAAATGAAGAAGTGATCGGAGGTGTGGAGCGGGTTTACAGAGAGGTTAGAAGTAGAGCAGGTCCTTGAGGATATGAGATCAAGGACACTGTCAGCTTTATGAGTCGGTGGAGACGGAGACAGTGAGAAAGCAAAGGCGGTTAACAGAGATGTTAGTTAGTCTATCTTCCCCGTATGGAGGTTGAAGTCTCCGAGAAGTACAGCGGGAGGGCCGGTTTCAGGGATGTGTGAGAGGAGAGGGTCTAAGTCCTCCAAGAAGTCTTGGCCTGGTGGACGGTAGAGAACAACAAGGGGTCATTGTATAGGATGGGTTACCGTGACGACATGGAATTCAAAGGTGGAAGGAGTGAAGTTAGGAAGCCTGAAGAGGGAGAAGCTCCATGTGGAGAGAGCAGGAGACCAGTGCCCCTCCTCTGCCAGTGGGTCTGGGTGTATGGGAGAAGGAGCATGCTGTGGAGAGAGCAGGAGACCAGTGCCCCTCCTCTGCCAGTGGGTCTGGGTGTATGGGAGAAGGAGCATGCTGTGGAGAGAGCTGCTGGGTGGATGTGTTGGATGGAGTAATCCAGGTCTCAGTGAGAGCAAGGACATCCAGGGTCTGCAGGGAGGCGTAGCCAGAGATGAAGTCAGCCTGAGGAACAGCTGACTGCAGTTCCACAGGCCGCCTGAAACTAGATGCTGGATCTCAGTGGAGCACGTGGGATAGACGAGAGCAGGCCGGTTACATCTGGACTACCTATGTTGCAAATGTGTTATCTTTTCAATTTTCACACGGCATCTATTGCAGTCTGTCCGTCCTGGGAGAGGGATCCCTCCTCTTTTGCTCTCCCTGAGGTTTCTCCCATTTTTCCCTTTAAACTGGGTTTTCTTTGGAAGTTTTTCCTTGTACGATGTGAGGGTCTAAGGACAGAGGGTGTCGTCTTGTCGTATTGTCATACTGATATTCTGTACACACTGTGAAGACCACTGAGACAAATGTAACATTTGTGATATTGGGCTATAAATAAACATTGATTGATTGATTATAGCGATTAGGCGATACACGGGGCCAGTGATAATTGCGAGAAGACACATGAACAGGAATGGAGAAAATACACATGCTGATAGCATGAGGGGCTAGAAAGCTAAATAAAATAAAAATAAGACACCAGCAATACTTAGTTCTATCAGAGTAGGGTTTGCCTCCTCTTTGCCACCCTCGTGACTCCCACAGGACTCCAATGTCTTTGTCGGTCTTACTCCCACAGGACTCCAATGTCTTTGTCGGTCTTCGGCTGTCTGACGCTGAAGCTGACGCTCAAAGAAAGACCTACCTAAATGGACACCTGATTGCTGAGTTCTCACAACTGTGGTGCCACGCCCCTCTAATTAGTTAACTCTCTACAGCTGAGAGGCCCTGCCTATTTAATTGCAGCCTTGATCGCCTACTTAGAGCAGTGTAACAGGTTCAGTGATCAGATCTGAGATTTAAATTCTCTCAAAAGCGCCGTTTTAGCTACAATAACTACAGAACAATTATACAGAGTAGAATAACTGAAATAGAGAAGTCTAATTAAACAAGAATAGTACTCACAGTGGTTGCTGCGTCAATAGGTATTGTCGCCACCGGGTCAAAATGCACACCAAAGCATGTTACTCTGGGCCTAGCAGGTGAAAAACTAAAGAGGGGCTTCCATATCCGGCAGAGAAGGTGTTGTAGCTGCCGGACAGCGAAGGTTTTAAGAAATAGGACTATACTGACTATACTAAATAATGACATGTTATCCTTTCATTGTCTGTCCTTAAAACGAGCAACCTCGCAATTGTATGCACATTATTTATTCAGCCGTTTGCTGTTTAATCTGATGGGAAATATATCATTCCAAAGAGAGAAAAACGCTTTGAAAACTAGGCGAACGCTCAATACAGGTGATGACGTCACCGAGCGTGCAGAATTCCCTCCAGAACACCGAGGTAAATTGGGGACCACAATCGGAAACCTCATCGGTAGGTAGCCCATGGAGCCGGAACATGTGGAACAGGACCAGCTCCGCCGTCTATTTTGCTGAGGGGAGCTTGGGTATCGGCACAAAATGAGCCATCTTACTGAACCGGTCCACCACCGTCAAGATGGCAGTTTGCCCGTTGGACGGTGGAAGACCAGTAACAAAGTCCAGAGAAATGTGGGACCAGGGGCGATGAGGGATAGGCAGAGGTTGTAGGAGACCAGCAGAAGCTTGGTGAGAAGACTTGTGTTGATTGCACACAGGGCAGGCATTAACAAATTCCCTGGTTACCTCCTTAAGTGTTGCCCACCAGAACCTTTGCTGGACTACCTCCCGGGTACGTTGGATACCAGGATGGCAGGTGAGTCTGCAGTTATGGGCCCACTGGATAACATCAGACTTCAACATATGTGGAACGAACAGGCGGTTCAGAGGACAAGCACTGGGTCCCGGCTGGCCCTCCAGGGCGGCCTTGACCCTCTCCTCCCAGGTAAGGGCGGCGACGAGCTGAGGAGTCGGAAGGATGGTGTCCGATCCTCTGGGAATATTCCCTCCCTCCCCAAACTGACGAGACAGAGCATCAACCTTAATGTTCCGAGAACCAGGGCGGTAGGAGAGGGAGAAATTGAACCGAGTGAAAAAGAGGGCCCATCTAGCCTGTCGGGAATTCAGTCTGCGGGCCGACCGGATGTAGTCCAAAAAAGAGACAGAGGATGTGTGAAAATCACACTTCTCCGTTTTAACAAACAGCGAGTTCTCCAGCAATCTCTTGAGAACCGCCTGGACGTGGTGCACGTGTTCTTTCAGAGTCTTGGAAAAGATCAGGATGTCATCCAAGTAAATAAATACGTGCCAGTCCAACATGTCACGGAGCACGTCATTTACCAACACCTGGAATACTGCAGGGGCGTTGGTAAATCCAAAAGGCATCACCAGTTACTCGTAGTGCCCTGAGGCGGTGTTGAAGGCGGTCTTCCACTCATCCCCCTCGCGAATACGTACCAAGTGGTACACGTTACGCAAGTCCAGCTTGGTGAATATGGTTGCTCCCTGCAGCAACTCGAATGCAGAGGAGATAAGAGGCATTGGGTATCGATTATTTATAGTAATGTCATTAAGACTCCGAAAGTCGATACAGGGCCTTAGGGTCTTGTCTTTCTTCTCCACAAAGAAGAACCCCAGCGGGTGATGAGGAAGGGCGAATAAGCCCAGCCGCCAGAGAATTCTTGATATACGTCTCCATGGAAACTCTTTCCGGAGCAGACAGGGAGTACAATCGACCCCTGGGAGGGCTGGTGCCGGGATGCAGGTCTATGGCACAGTCGTAGGGCCGGTGTGGTGGTAGGGAAGTAGCCCTTGTCTTGCTGAATACTTCCTTGAAGTCCAGATATTCCGGTGGAACTCCTGTAACATCCGGAACTTGGCTGGGGTTCACCGAACGCTGAGGCGCGGCAGCCTGTTTCAGACAGATCTGATGACAAGAGGGGCTCCACCCCCAAATGGCTCCCGTCTCCCAGTCAATGTTAGGTTTGTGGCAGCGGAGCCATGGGTAACCCAGGATAAGCGGGATATGTGGAGACCGGAGAACATGAAACTGAATAGTTTCGTGATGGTTCCCGGACAGGAGCATGTGAACGGGTACAGTCTGATGAGTCACTGTTCCCAGCAGGTGACCGTCTAAGGCGCTGGCTGGAACAGGGCCAGCTAAGGGAACCCGGTCTATTCCCAACTGCAGCATAAGCTCTTCGTCCATAATACTCGAGTCCGAACCAGAGTCAATAAAAACTGCAAGAGCCTGAGAGCTATCCGGTAATAGCAACCTGGCGTGGCTCAATGGTCTCTGAGCGGGAACAAATCCAGGGGTTTGGCTCACCAGTATGTTCCCCATTACTCATTTCAAACCTTTATTTATACAGATAAAATCCCATTGAGATCATTGATCTCTTTTCCAAGGGAGACCTGCTCAAGTAGTTCCAGATGAAACATAAAAACATAAACAGAACAACAAAAGGACATCATCCAGCATCATTTACAAAATTATCCACATAAACAGGTACCTATAGCTTCCGATTGAGTAGCATCCAACCGAGCTTTAAAAACATTTAGTGGAACCAGATTGTTCAGTTTGGAGCTTCAGGTGATGGAGCTTCAGGTGATGGAGCTTCAGGTGGAGCTTCAGGTGATGGAGCTTCCGGTGATGGAGCTTCAGGTGGAGCTTCAGATGATGGATCTTCCGGTGATGGAGCTTCAGGTGGAGCTTCCGGTGATGGAGCTTTAGGTAGAGCTTCCGGTGATGGAGCTTCCGGTGATGGAGCTTCAGGTGATGGAGCTTCAGATGATGGAGCTTCAGGTGATGGAGCTTCAGGTGATGGAGCTTCAGGTGATGGAGCTTCAGGTGATGGAGCTTCAGGTGATGGAGCTTCAGGTGATGGAGCTTCAGGTGGATCTTCAGGTGATGGAGCTTCAGGTGATGGAGCTTCAGATGATGGAGCTTCAGGTGATGGAGCTTCAGGTGATGGAGCTTCAGGTGATGGAGCTTCAGGTGATGGAGCTTCAGGTGATGGAGCTTCAGGTGGATCTTCAGGTGATGGAGCTTCAGGTGATGGAGCTTCAGGTGATGGAGCTTCAGGTGGATCTTCCGGTGATGGAGCTTCCGGTGATGGAGCTTCAGGTAGAGCTTCCGGTGATGGAGTTTCCGGTGATGGAGCTTCAGGTGATGGAGCTTCAGGTAGATCTTCCGGTGATGGAGCATTCGGTGATGGAGCTTCAGGTGATGGAGCTTCAGGTGATGGAGCTTCCGGTGATGGAGCTTCAGGTGATGGAGCTTCCGGTGATGGAGCTTCAGGTGATGGAGCTTCAGGTGGAAACTAGACTCTGATCTGCTCCTCTTAAGGAGCTTAGGTCCAGAATACATGAATATGAAACACGTACAGAATAAATTCAACATACACTTACGGCGTTATCTCCCAGGATGTCCAGCTTCTTCATCAACTCACTGATCACAATGTCCTGAGGAACAGGAGAAACGTGAGTCAGCAGAAATACCAATGACTCAGCGATGTGCCATGGCGATGTACCTGAGTCAGAAGTGAAGTACCGTCACACCTGAGGATCACCGCGAGTTATTAACAGGTTGCTGTCACTCACCGGGACGCCCTCTGCCTCGCAGTAGATCTGAAGAGGACTGAGGCCTTCTGGGAAATGGAGTTGATGGAAGTTACTGGCAGGTGAGCGTCGCTCCCTCTCCTGAAGAATAATAACAACAACGTTAACTACCTAGTTAACAGTGTGTTGTTTACCTCAGTCTAACGGTTGTGTGTTGTCGTTTACATCAGTATGACTGTTTAGTGTGTTGTGGTTTACGTCAGTCTGACTGTTTAACATGTTGTAGTTTACATCAGTTCTTACCTCCAGCTCCAGGATCCTGAACTCCAGCAGTTCGTTTTGGTCTCTGATGTCCTGGATCTCGTTCTCCAGCTGCATCTCTTCAGCTTCCATCTGCCTCACCTGAGAACCCCCCCCCACATGGAGTCAGTTACCTAACACTGCTATAAACTACATCCAGAAGGTTTTGAGACTGCGTTAGCTTCAGTGTATAATGTGTGTGAGCTTCAGTGTAGTGTGCGTTAGCTTCAGTGTATAGTGTGTGTTAGCTTCAGTGTATAGTGTGCGTGAGCTTCAGTGTATAGTGTGTGTTAGCTTCAGTGTAGTGTGCGTGAGCTTCAGTGTATAGTGTGTGTTAGCTTCAGTGTATAGTGTGTGTTGGCTTCAGTGTATAGTGTGTGTTAGCTTCAGTGTATAGTGTGTGTTAGCTTCAGTGTATAGTGTGTGTTAGCTTCAGTGTATAGTGTGTGTTAGCTTCAGTTTACCGTGTGCGTGAGCTTCAGTGTATAGTGTGTGTTAGCTTCAGTGTATAGTGTGTGTTGGCTTCAGTGTATAGTGTGTGTTAGCTTCAGTGTATAGTGTGTGTTAGCTTCAGTGTATAGTGTGTGTTAGCTTCAGTGTATAGTGTGTGTTAGCTTCAGTTTACAGTGTGTGTTAGCTTCAGTGTATAGTGTGCGTGAGCTTCAGTTTATAGTGTGTGTTAGCTTCAGTGTATAGTGTGTGTTAGCTTCAGTTTACAGTGTGCGTGAGCTTCAGTGTATAGTGTGCGTTAGCTTCAGTGTATAGTGTGCGTTAGCTTCAGTTTATAGTGTGCGTGATCTTCAGTGTATAGTGTGTGTTAGCTTCAGTGTATAGTGTGTGTTAGCTTCAGTGTATAGTGTGCGTGAGCTTCAGATTATAGTGTGCGTTAGCTTCAGTGTATAGTGTGCGTGAGCTTCAGTTTATAGTGTGTGTTAGCTTCAGTTTATAGTGTGTGTTAGCTTCAGTGTATAGTGTGCATGAGCTTCAGTTTATAGTGTGTGTTAGCTTCAGTTTATAGTGTGTGTTAGCTTCAGTGTATAGTGTGCGTTAGCTTAAGTTTATAGTGTGCGTTAGCTTCAGTGTATAGTGTGCGTGAGCTTCAGTTTATAGTGTGTGTTAGCTTCAGTTTATAGTGTGTGTTAGCATCAGTGTATAGTGTGCGTTAGCTTCAGTTTATAGTGTGTGTTAGCTTCAGTGTATAGTGTGTGTTAGCTTCAGTGTATAGTGTGTGTTAGCTTCAGTGTAGTGTGCGTTAGCTTCAGTGTATAGTGTGTGTTAGCTTCAGTTTATAGTGTGTGTTAGCTTCAGTGTATAGTGTGCGTTAGCTTCAGTGTATAGTGTGCGTTAGCTTCAGTTTATAGTGTGTTAGCTTCAGTGTAGTGTGCGTTAGCTTCAGTTTATAGTGTGCGTTAGCTTCAGTTTATAGTGCGTTAGCTTCAGTGTATAGTGTGCGTTAGCTTCAGTTTATAGTGTGCGTTAGCTTCAGTTTATAGTGTGTTAGCTTCAGTGTATAGTGTGCGTTAGCTTCAGTGTATAGTGTGCGTTAGCTTCAGTTTATAGTGTGCGTTAGCTTCAGTTTATAGTGTGTTAGCTTCAATGACTGTCGTCATAGATAATGGTGATAATACTGAATGATCATATGATCATGTAAAGTTTGCCTCACCTTCTCCACCAGCTGCTGGTTCCTCTGATACAACGCCTGCTTCTCCTCCACCCACTGCACATCCTGAGGGACAGAATATTGAATGCACAATATTCACATCTCGAACCTCTCAGATTACTGCTCTACGTTCTATGTTCTAAGTTTTTCGTCAGGTCAGTCAGGCAGAGCCAAGAGTCTGTATGTTTTTCTCCAAACTGAAAACAATTAGCTTTAAGTTTCAAAGTCTGTGTGTGTGTGTGTGTATGTGTGTGTGCGTGTGTGTTACCAGTCCTTGTTGCTTCAGTGCTGACTCCAGATCGGCGACTCTGGTTTGATATCGACTGATTTCACTCAGCAGCTGATCTCTGTTCTGAAACAGAGAGTAGAACCATTCACCTGCTAGAACCCTGTATGTTACAACACTGTCTGTTAGAACCCCGTTTTATCACAGATGTTAGAACCCTGTCTGTGTCAGATCATAGATCTTAGAGCGCCTGTGTCGGCTCGCCGCTCCCTCAGCTCTCTGCCTTTAGCTATCCTGCTTTTGTTTTATGTTTGTCAGAATGTCTCTGCTCTGCTCGTCTACGATCGCCAAGCTCTCCTCCACCTCAGACCCTAACCGGAGTTTATACTGCTGCCCAAACCTACATCTGGCAACCATAAATCGTCCCCCCCCTCTACTGTCAGATATTCCCACCTACCTGCACCGGTTGCCCTGCATCCTGCCTCGCCGAAAGCGCTTTAGACAACGGGGAAAGCGTGGTGGCGCGCTCGTCCATCAAAAAGCACACCTGACGGCTTCTTCTGGGACTTATCCACGCATCAGATGTCATGGCCCTCCCGCTGCACGCCAAGTGAGGGATCGATGGATTCGCCCTGTCTTTCCGGAGCTGCGGCCTCTGCTGGGCCCGCTGGCAGCCCCTCCTGCCCGACTGACTGCTCCCGGTCTGCGCGTTGTTCAACACGCACATCTTCGTCAGCTGAGACGCACTACACCTTCGGCCAGCCCGGAGAGAACTCTGCATGGCTTTGCTAAACGCTAGGTCAATAGCAAACAAGACGTTCCTGTTAAACGACTTCTTCACCTCTCATGATCTGGATTTGATGTTCCTGACGGAGACCTGGGTCCACACCGGCGAGTATACACCGTCCTCTGAACTTCTTCCTCCTGACTGTACTTTCTTCAGCTCCCCCCATACCACCGGCCGTGGTGGGGGCATAGCTTCAGTGTTTAGAGCTAGCCTCCAATGCCGATTGCTTCACCCTGTAACTAGCTACGCTAGCTTTGAGTTGCAGCTTTTTGAACTGAACCTAGCCTAGTCTATACTCTGCGCAGTCGTGTATCGTCCGCCAAAGTGCAATAAGGATTTCATAAATGACTTTTCTGACTTTCTGTCCGGGATCATAGTGGAATATGATCGTGTTTTGATCTCTGGAGACTTTAATGTCCATGTGTGCTGCGAGTCTAAACCTCTGGTTAGGGACTTTTTAAATCTCCTTGATTCTTTTGGTCTCATTCAGTCTGTGGCTGGTCCAACACACGATAAAGGACACACCTTAGATTAATTATTATCATTTGGACTGTCTGTCTCTGTGGATGAAATCTGTGCAGCAACGCGTATCTCAGAACATTTACCGGTTCTGTTTACAACCTCGATCCCTTCCGCAGGAGTCGAATCACGTGCCCCTGCACGTCGTCTGCCTTCAATTAACCCCTTAACTGCCTCACAGTTCTCTGATGTTTTTAATGCTTCTTCGATCAGTAAATTAGAGGTGAACTGTGCTCTTAGTGCGGATGAGCTGATCTCCATGTTTGACTCGACATGTACCCTAATACTGGACTCTGTTGCTCCTTTTACGCTTAGACGCACCAAGGTTCTCTCAGAGCCGTGGCTCAATGACTGTACTCGCGCTCTTAGACGCGCTTGTAGGCGTGCAGAAATGGAAAAAGGATAAACTCCATGTCTACTTATAAATCCTTCGTGCTTGCTTTTCCGATTACCAGACGGCAGTCAAAGCAGCCAAAACGGAGCACATTTCTCTGTTCATCTCCAAAAACAGCCATAAACCTCAGGTTATTTTTAAGGTCCTCAACTCGATCATTAATTCCTGTGATGCTTCTCCAATTGTGCCATCGACTACTCTCTGTGATAAGTTTATTACTTTTTTTTATCAAAAAAGTATCTGCTCTTAGGCTAGCCCACACTAATGCTACCCCAGCCCTGGAGCGAGTAGTCTACGGCCAGCTGCAGTCTTACTTAACCACGCATTGAATCCACGAAAAGTTTCAGTCTCGCTTCAAACCCATGCATATTACTGAAACAGCCCTTTTAAGAGTTTTTAATGATCTGCTCCTAGCCACCGACTCAGGTAGCTCAGCTGTCTTGGTGCTGTTGGCCCTGATAGCTGCCTTTGACACTGTCGACCATAGCATCCTGTTGTGGCAGCTCAAACAGTCCGCAGGCATCACAGGCTCTGCCCTTGCATGGTTCAGGTCTTACCTGACAGACCGTAGCTTCTCAGTGGAGCTAGGTGCCTTCTCCTCTGCCAAAGCCCCTCTTACCTGTGGGGTTCCCCAAGGCTCGATCCTGGGCCCCATCCTCTTTTTACTGTACATACTGCCCCTATGTTCAATTCTTACAAAACACAATATTCCCTTCCATTGTTACGCCTACGATGTACAGATCTATCTGCCTCTCAATTAAAATATCAAACACTCACTACAGCAGTTGATGGGCTGCTTGATAAAGATCAAATCCTGACTGAGCAAAAACTTCCTTAACCTCAACGAGAACAAGACCGAGGTCATCTTTTTTGGACCCCGACCTTCAGCCTCTCCGGTTGATATTCTGGGCTCTCTCAATAAAAACATCCTCACCTCTGTCACAAACCTTGGAGTGACCTTCAATAGCACTTTTAAATTCGACAAGCAGCTCAGCACCGTAGTCAAATCCTGCTTTTTTAAAAATAAGACTATTGGCCAAAACCAAGTCGTATTTATCTTTATAAGACCTAGAAAGGGTTATTCATGGCTTCGTAACCTCGAGACTGGACTACTGCAACGCTCTGTACATGGGTATGGACCAGGCCTCAATTAGACGCCTCCAGCTAGTTCAGAATGCAGCTGCACGTCTTCTGACTGGCCACAAAAAGCGTGACCATATCACCCCAATTCTGGCCTCACTGCACTGGCTTCCAGTTAGTTTCCGAATTGATTTTAAAATCCTTTTATTTGTTTTTAAAGCCCTAAATGGCTGGCTCCGGCCTATATAGCTGAACTCCTTCATCGCTACACCCCAGGCAGAGCCATAAGGTCTGCTGATCAGCTGTTGTTGATAGTGCCTAAGACCAGGCTCAAAACCAGAGGGCACCGAGCCTTCGCAGCAGCTGGCCCTAGGCTCTGGAACACTCTGCCCCTCCATGTGAGGTCGGCCCAGACCCTAAGGGTTTTTAAATCCTCACTAAAAACACACTTCTTCTCCCTGGCCTTCTAGTCAGAGTGGAGCATGACACCTGAGTATTCCCGGTGCTTTTGTTTTTTATATTTATTTTATTGTGATTCTAGTAATGTGTTTTTATTACATGTACAGCAGTTTGGCTCGACCAAAAATTGCTTTTAAATGTGCTATATAAATAAAACTTGATTTAGAATCCGGTTCTTTGACCACAGGTGTTAGAACCCACCCGGATCTCCTTCTCAGGATCGTAGGTTCCCCCGCTGGTTTCTGCCAGCAAAGCGTAAGCTCTCTGCAGAGCTTGGTACTCCTGAGTCAGCTGACGGAAACGGAACTCCGCCTCCTCACGCACACACACCTGGAACAGGAACATGGGAGTGAGAAGGCGGGTTCTCTGTGGCTAATCCTGTTAACAACAATGTGTGTGTGTGTGTGTGTGTGTACCTCCTCTGGCTCTGTATCTGGAGTTCTGTCGGTGTGAAACGACAAAGACGATCCATCAGAGTCCACAGAAGCTTCTTCATCGTAGCCGTAGAACGTCTCTATGACCTGAGAGGGAGACAATGTTACTGGGACTGGAACGTCAAGTCCCTACAGACGCGCCTAGTAACAGCAAACGTATTAATGTTAGTTGGAATAGTAGTACTGTCAGTATTACTGTGAACCCTCACCCTGCAGGCTCTGAAGGTCCGTTTCCTCCTGACTGAATCCTGGCGTCTGTACCTCAGCAACATGTCTCTCTCCTGCAGGAAACACACACACACACACACACACACACACACACACACACACACACACACACACACACACACACACACACACACACACACACACACACACACACACACACACACCCCTAGTATTTACAGTCTCCTTTGTTTGGGTTGATTGAATATATTTTACATAGTAATTAGAGTAATGTTTTTTTTCTGTAGTGTTCCTTGTGAGGAAGTGAAATACTAACGATAACATTCTTCACATAACCCGCTGTCTCCAGAGCCTGGAACGCACACACAGAGGTTAGAGCTGTTGTTAGTATAGCAGTAAAGCTGTGAGTACTGTACAACAGAATGTATGTAGTATATAGTTATATGTGTGTAACAGTACTTCACCTTTGACAGGTCGTCAATGACGTGTTGTTGCTCCAGAACTTGTAACCGTAGAAACTCCATCTCTCTCTCGTCCTGGCTGTAACCATGGTAACTGGAGCGGCTGCGGTCCAGGTCATTCAAAGAATTCGGTCTCCGCTGAAATATGTAAATAAATCATTAACATGTCGATAAATCATAACAACCTACAACCCTTCTGTGCAGGTGTGAGGTAAAGGGTGAGGGGTTACCATAGCTACCATCTCCATGTTTTCCTGCGTGACGAAGCGCAGCTTGTTCTCGAGGCGACGCAGCGATAGCGCCATCTCCTCGTTCTTCCTGCTTAGACACCGGTTCTTATCCAGCAGAGGCATGAACTGACTCTCCGTCTCCCGCAGCCGCTTCAGCTGCACACAGTAGACACAAAATACTGCAAATACTGCACACAGTAGACACAAAATACTGCAAATACTGCACACAGTAGACACAAAATACTGCACACAGTAGCCTACTCACAACATACTGTAAACACTGTGCACAGTACACAGTGAATACTGCACACATTACACACAGTACACACAAAATACTGTCAACACTGCTCACAGTACACATAGTGAATACTGCACACAGTAAACACAAAATACTGTCAACACTGCACACAGTACCAGTTCGTTGCGTTCCTCCGACAGCAGAGCGTTCCGATCCTCCAGTTTCCTCACCACGGCGCTGAGCTCAGCGATTTTTAACTGAAACCTTCTAGTGTCCCGTTCCTCCTGAGACTACACACACACACACACACACACACACACACACACACACACACACACACACACACACACACACACACACACACACACACACACACACACACACACACACACACACACACACACACACACACACACACACACACACACACACACACACACACACACACACACACACACACACACACAGGTTAAACAGGAAGTATAGTTAGGATGCTGTGGTTAAACAGGCAGTGGGTGGGGTTAATGCAGTAGGAGGCAGGGCTTACGAGGTGAGGACAGGTGTTAGGGTCGGGGTTAGTGTTGGGGCTGCCCCCCCCCCTCTGAGCATCTCTCAGCGCTGCGATCTGCTGCTCAGCTGCCTGCGTCTGCAGCTGCAGGCGGTGGGCGTGACCCGCCTGCAGACCCAGAGCTTTGTCCAGAACACTGACTGCTCGGTCCTTCAGCTTTATTTCATCCATCTGCACACAAACAGGCACACAGACAGGCACACATACTTTCTTTTATTTTTGTATTTAACCTTCATTCAACCAGATAAAAGCATTGAGATAAAATCTAATTTACAAAGTTGACCTGGCCAAGAAGGCAGCAACGTGACACAGAACACAGACATGTAAAATACAGAGAACACAACTAAGTAAACAACAAGACAAAAAGCAGTCACTACATTGAGCACATTAGGGACAGTAAGAAAGGTACACTACTTATTACTGCAAGAGCAGCTGGTGGTGAGGACTTCAGACTACTTCAATTTAAAACAGTACCGTACAGGCAGGCAGGTTAGAGACAAACAAGTTGGACAAAGATAGATAGACAAGCAGATAGAGAGATGAACAGGTAGACAGACAGGTGAGTGTTTTATTTTGACGCATGATGGCCGGCCTCTCTGATTGGACGAGAGCAAGTGACTGTTTTTTTTTAAAGTAAATGCTTTTGGGGTTTCTATTAGCTGAAAAGGCGTTACACCACGCAATAAGCAGTATAAACAGGAAGTCTGGGACGGTGGTGCAGCAGGAGAGACGAACGGTGGACTCAAACCGCCCGACACAGTGCCATCCACACGTTAATTTAAACAAAGAGTGGTGGGAACCATAACCTCATCGTGGTGGAGAGGTTCCTCTAGGAACCATAACCTCATCGTGGTGGAGAGGTTCCTCTAGGAACCATAACCTCATCGTGGTGGAGAGGTTCCTCTAGGAACCATAACCTCATCGTGGTGGAGAGGTTCCTCGAGGAACCATAACCTCATCGTGGTGGAGAGGTTCCTCGAGGAACCATAACCTCATCGTGGTGGAGAGGTTCCTCGAGGAACCATAACCTCATCGTGGTGGAGAGGTTCCTCTAGGAACCATAACCTCATCGTGGTGGAGAGGTTCCTCGAGGAACCATAACCTCATCGTGGTGGAGAGGTTCCTCGAGGAACCATAACCTCATCGTGGTGGAGAGGTTCCTCGAGGAACCATAACCTCATCGTGGTGGAGAGGTTCCTCTAGGAACCATAACCTCATCGTGGTGGAGAGGTTCCTCGAGGAACCATAACCTCATCGTGGTGGAGAGGTTCCTCGAGGAACCATAACCTCATCGTGGTGGAGAGTTTCCTCGAGGAACCATAACCTCATCGTGGTGGAGAGGTTCCTCTAGGAACCATAACCTCATCGTGGTGGAGAGGTTCCTCGAGGAACCATAACCTCATCGTGGTGGAGAGGTTCCTCTAGGAACCATAACCTCATCGTGGTGGAGAGGTTCCTCGAGGAACCATAACCTCATCGTGGTGGAGAGGTTCCTCTAGGAACCATAACCTCATCGTGGTGGAGAGGTTCCTCGAGGAACCATAACCTCATCGTGGTGGAGAGGTTCCTCTAGGAACCATAACCTCATCGTGGTGGAGAGGTTCCTCGAGGAACCATAACCTCATTGTGGTGGAGAGGTTCCTCGAGGAACCATAACCTCATCGTGGTGGAGAGGTTCCTCTAGGAACCATAACCTCATCGTGGTGGAGAGGTTCCTCGAGGAACCATAACCTCATCGTGGTGGAGAGGTTCCTCGAGGAACCATAACCTCATCGTGGTGGAGAGGTTCCTCGAGGAACCATAACCTCATCGTGGTGGAGAGGTTCCTCGAGGAACCATAACCTCATCGTGGTGGAGAGGTTCCTCGAGGAACCATAACCTCATCGTGGTGGAGAGGTTCCTCTAGGAACCATAACCTCATCGTGGTGGAGAGGTTCCTCGAGGAACCATAACCTCATCGTGGTGGAGAGGTTCCTCGAGGAACCATAACCTCATCGTGGTGGAGAGGTTCCTCTAGGAACCATAACCGCATCGTGGTGGAGAGGTTCCTCGAGGAACCATAACCTCATCGTGGTGGAGAGGTGCCCAACCAGTCGATCACGAGATGTGTCTAAAAATAGAACAACAATATTCTGTTTTATCGTTAATGTCCTGTAACACAATCTTCCTGTGCCAGAATAATGCACTTGATCGCATCAAAGCTTTGTGATTGGCGTGACCCCATCTATCGGGGCGTGGCTGGTGGGCACTATTTCACTGACGTTGTCCGTGGCAACAGGAGTGACAGTCCACACACACACAAGACCGCAATTATGGCAGGAGCAAAAAAGCCCAAAATATATAATGTTCACTCCGAGTGGGAGTTTGATTATTTTTGTATCTATTCCAATTCAAATTCCATCTGTCTCTCGTCTGCAATGCGAGCGTGGCTTTATCGAAGAAGGGTAATTTAGGAGCGGCATTTCAAAACGGTGCACAAACGCTACGAGACGGAATTCCCTCCTAATTCTGCCCTACACTCTTCCTTTCGTTGCGTGCATATGTAACAGAGTTAAACATGTGAATACATCATTAGGCCTATACGTTTGTGAATGTTTAATTCATAATAAGTTGTGAATTTTAAGAGATGAGATTGTTTCATTTCATATTTTAAGTTTTGTTTCCCGTGGGAACACCGTCCCGTTGCACGTCTTTTTTTACTTCCGGTATGTATTTTCCACCCTCCGGACTGGCCATCTGGAGAATCTAGAGAATCAACGGCCGGTCGTCAAGGGCCGACTCGATTCGCTGGCCATCACCGCCCTTCATTTTTTATGTTTTTAAAAGGCACCATTGAAGTTGCGCCGTTTCCGCGCAGTGAGGCTCCCCCCAGTTGACAGTTCGCTAGCACCCCCCCTTCTCTATTTGGACTGGTAGATCTCGGCAGACTGGCAACTTTAAAAGTAGCTCTTTGTTAAAAAAAGGTTGGGTACCCCTGCTCTACAGGAACCATCACCTCATCGTGGAGAGGTTCCTCTACAGCAGGGTTGCCAACTCTCACGCATCTGGCATTTGACACACACTTTCACTCTCAATCTCACGCTCTCACGCTGCCCAAACTATTCTCACGCCAAAAACAAGATGAACCGGCTATCGTCTTTGGTTGTTTATTTACAATGTTGAGTTGACAGCTGCTCAATCTGTCGATCCGCCCCACCACTCTTAACAGACAGCAGAGCAATGGGAGCCGGTTGGTCAATCCGACCCGTACTGCGCATGCGCAGATCTAAGATCCAGTAGAAATGATAACAAGTAAAAGTCTGCGTTTTAAAACTCTTGATCACGGCAACTGCCTGACGTTGTAATCACACATTACTACAGCTTCATTACACCACGTCATCATTTCAGCGCTGGTTGTCTTGGTGGTGCCCAGCAAACGATGTGGGCTTCGTAAATAATTGGACAGCCTTCTGGGGAGAACCTGGTCTGATTAAGAGAGACGGCATTCATCCTACTTTGGAAGGTGCAGATCTCATTTCGGCAAACATTTCAGGGCTTTGTGGACTTAATCCATGACAAACTGGAGTTGAGACCAGGAGGCGGAGTCGCAGTCTTACACGCTTCTCTGCGCTCTCTCCTAGGCAGTCATCCATAGGAATCCCCAACCCAATAAAATACCCAATATTAACGGTGTGTGTGTCTGCCCAAGGACAATTGAAGGTAAAACCTAATAGAGGTGTCATACATAATAACCTAATAAAAGTAAATGTAACAACTACGACAGTGCAACAAAACAGGAAGATTAAATGTGGTCTCTTAAACATAAGATCTCTAGCATCTAAAGCAATATTGGTAAATGATTTAATATCAGATTATAATATTGATATATGCTGTCTCACTGAAACTTGGTTGAGACATGAAGAATATGTCAGCATAAATGAGGCCACTCCATCCAGCCATATCAACACTCATATTGCTCGAGGCACGGGCCGAGGAGGTGGAGTTGCAGCAATCTTTGACTCAAGTTTACTTATCAATACTAAAATTAAATTATACCTCCTTTGAAAGCCTCGTTTTTAGTCTTACGCATCCGACCTGGAAAACTTTGCAGCCAATCTTATTTGTTACAGTGTATCGTGCACCAGGTCCTTATTCAGAATTCTTATCAGAAGTTTTTAACAGCTTTGGTTCTTAAAACAGACAAAGTAATTATCGTAGGTGACTTTAATATTCATGTTGACGATGATATAAATAGCCTTAATGTTGCATTTAACTCTATATTAGATTCTGTTGGTTTCTGTCAGAGTGTAAATAAACCAACCCACTGCTATATTCACACTCTCGACCTTGTTCTGACTTATGGTATTGAAATTGAACAACTATTAGTTGAACCGCATAATCCTGCTTTATCCGACCATTTCTTAGTAACTTTTGAAGTACTGTTACTAGACTACAAAGCATTAGTCAAAAGCTCCTGAAGCAGAAACCTATCTGTTAGTGCTATAGCCACATTTAAGGAAGAGATTCCACCAATACTTAACTCGATGTCATGTTGACGATGATAAAAATAGCCTTAATGTTGCATTTAACTCTATATTAGATTCTGTTGGTTTCTGTCAGAGTGTAAATAAACCAACCCACTGCTATATTCACACTCTCGATCAACGTACATGTTAGACCCAATTCCAACTAAGCTGTTGAAGGAAGTTTTTCCATTAATTACCACTACTTTATTAAATATTATGAATATGTCTTTATTATCAGGCTATGTTCCACAATAATTCAAAGTAGCAGTGATAAAACCACTTCTTAAAAAGCACAACCTCGATCCAGAGGTTTTAGCCAACTATAGACCTATTTCTAATCTTCCGTTCCTCTCAACAATTCTTGAGAAAGCGGTCGCAAAACAGCTGTGTGATTACTTAAAAAACAATGATGTATTTGAAGATTTTCAGTCTGGCTTTGGAACACATCATAGCACAGAGACAGCTCTGGTTAAAGAACCCAAATGATATTCTAATAGCCTCAGACAAGGGACTTGTCTCTATTCTTGTTTTGCTCGATCTCAGTGCTGCATTTGATACTATCGACCATGATATCCTATTGCAAAGACTAGAGCACTTAGTTGGCATACAGGGAACTGCTTTAGGCTGGTTTAGGTCATATCTATCTGAACGCTCTCAGTTTGTACGTGTCAATGATGAATCTTCCACGCAAACCACCAAAGTTAGCCATGGAGTGCCACAGGGTTCAGTGCTCGGACCTATTCTGTTCACATTATATATGCTTCCGTTAGGCAATATTATAAGGAATCATTCTGTAAACTTTCATTGTTATGCGGATGATACTCAACTATATTTATCAATCAAGCCTGATGAAATTAATCATCTAAATAAAATTCAAGACTGCCTCAAGGACTTAAAAACGTGGATGACCTTACACTTTTTGATGTTAAACACGACCAAAACTGAAGTTATTGTACTTGGCCCGAAGAATCTACGAAACAAATTATCTAAAGATATACTAACTATGGATGGCATTAATTTGGCCTCCAGTGAGACTATAAGGAATCTTGGTGTTATATTTGATCGGGATTTATCCTTTAACGCCCACATAAAATCAATTTCAAGGACCGCCTACTTCCATCTACGTAACATTGCAAAAATCAGGCATATCTTGCCTCAAAACGATGCAGAGAAACTAGTCCATGCATTTGTTACTTCTAGGCTGGATTATTGTAACTCTTTACTATCAGGGAGTACCAAGAAGTCAATCAAGTCGCTTCAGCTGATTCAAAATGCTGCGGCTCGTGTACTAACCAGAGTTAGGAAAAGGGACCACATTACTCCTTTTCTGGCTGCCTTACACTGGCTCCCTATAGAACACAGGATAGAATTTCAAATTCTTCTTCTCGCCTACAAAGCCTTTAATGGGCAGGCGCCATCTTACCTTAAAGAACTCATTATACCCTACTGTCCTACTAGGGCATTGCATTCCAAGAATGCAGGGTTGTTGGTTGTTCCTAGAATCTCTAAAAGTACAACGGGAGCCAGAGCCTTTTCTTATCAAGCTCCACATTTGTGGAATCAGCTTCCAGTTTGTGTTCGGGCGGCAGACACCCTATCCGTTTCGTTTTTAAGAGTGCGCTTAAGACCGTCCTTCTTGATAAAGCTTATAGTTAGGGCTGATTAGATTCAGCTCCTAGTTTTGCTGATATAGGCTTAGTTTGTCGGGGGACATCTTACCTCTTCCTTCTCTCTGTCTGTACCTGTGTCCTCTCATGTTCCATTAACCCAGCTTCCCCAAATGTCTTTCTTTTTGGGGTCTATATACGCCGGGATCCAGATTCATGGATGATCCTGCGGCCCTGTGTCCTGGATCGCGAGCCCTGGATCTTGAGTCGTGGCTGTGGTCCTGGATCATAGGTCCTGGATGGATATCCTGGTGGATTCATCTTCCTATTATACACACATGCATTTCCTAACATTTGGACTACCTATGTTGCAAATGTATTATCTTTTCAATTTACACACTCAATCAATCAATGATTATTTATATAGCCCAATATCACAAATGTTACATTTGTCTCAGTGGTCTTCACAGTGTGTACAGAATATCAGTATGACAATACGACACCCTCTGTCCTTAGACCCTCACATCGTACAAGGAAAAACTTCCAAGGAAAACCCAGTTTAAAGGGAAAAATGGGAGAAACCTCAGGGAGAGCAACAGAGGAGGGATCCCTCTCCCAGGACGGACAGACGTGCAATAGATGCCGTGTGTAAATTGAAAAGATAATACATTTGCAACATAGGTAGTCCAAATGTTTGGAAATGCATGTGTGTAATAGGAAGATGAATCCACGAGGATATCCATCCAGGACCGATGATCCAGGACCACAGCCACGACTCAAGATCCAGCGCTCGCGATCCAGGACACAAGACCGCAGGATCATCCATGACTCCGGATCCCAGCGTATATAGACACCAAAAGGAAAGACATTTGGGGAAGCTGGGTTAATCGGAACATGAGAGTACATGGGTATAGACAGCGAGAAGGAAGAAGTAAGATGTCCCCCGACAAACTAAGCCTAAACACGGCATCTATTGCACGTCTGTCCGTCCTGGGAGAGGGATCCCTCCTCTGTTGCTCTCCCTGAGGTTTCTCCCATTTTCCCCTTTAAACTGTGGGTTTTCTCCGGAAGTTTTTCCTTGTACGATGTGAGGGTCTAAGGACAGAGGGTTTAAGGACAAATGGTCTAAGGACAGAGGGTCTAAGGACAGAGGGTGTCGTATTGTCATACTGATATTCTGTACACACTATGAAGACCACTGAGACAAATGTAACATTTGTGATATTGGGCTATAAAAATAAACATTGATTGATTGATTGATTGCTGCTTATTGTTCTACTTGGCCAAAATAGAGTCAAAGAGTATATGAGAGTGACAGTGTGTTAATTAATATATTTGGCAGTTTAGAGTAACTCTGTACATTTGTTTGTGTGTGTGTGTTTCATGTATAGGCCTCTCACGATAACTAATTTTGTTGGACACATTTTCCCGGAAATTATTGCAATAAACGATAATATTGTCAGCACCGTTGTATGACCATTTTAGCACAGATGAGCTCTGCCTCACCTCAGAATGCGTCACCCCACAGAAACTGTCTGGAAAGCGGGCCCTAAGCGCATGCCTGCACCATCTCACTGTATGTCATCAATGTAATGTTTGTAGATCCCTTTATTACATTTATCCTCGCCATCCATAGTCTCTAAATAACTTATTTCACGTATGATATTTAGGCTCGCTGGTCTCATCATACAACGGGAATGAGAAAGCACCAGGGGAGGCAGCTATAACCTCTGCCACACTGAAGGGGGCGCAAGTGAGCCCACAGGTTCTTGTTGCTACTGTTATTCTACGCAGAGACGGTAGATGAAAACAACAAGCTAGACTTTTGAAACTAGAGGAAGATAAGGAGGACTTTTACAAAAAAGTAATAGAGATTGTTGTCCAGAAGGAGAGCATGGACTTCAAGTCAAGTCAAAGTAAGACCACAATTGTAATGAAAATGGGATCTTACTCTTTGGGTATCCTTTTGTTGAACGGTCTGTTTAAAATGAATCATAGCATCAGACTAAAAAAGCTTTTGAAAATAACAGAATATTTCGATTAAGGTCAAAATATAATATTTGTAAATCTGACTCTGAAAGAGTCAGTGCCTCACAAGCCATGCACCTCACCGCACGTCACTATATATAATAATAAATCAAGTACATCCTTTCAAACTGATAGTCACATCCTCATGTAAATGGTAATTTATCGAGTTAATTTTTATTTATCGTACGATAAGTCAATTAATTGCTTATCGCGACAGGCACACAATAAAACAGTGGAAACAAATATGTGTTTGACTTTCATTAGTGAATGAAACTTTTTGCCCTTTATAGTCTGTGTCCAATATTGTGTATTTATATATATTGTATATATATCCTATATATATGCTAAGGTCCCGCTGCTGACACGATAGCAATCATTTAGTGTGCATATGTGTAATTAAACCCATGATATAAAAATATCACTCCATCCAGGTACCCAAAGTTGGCAACCCTGGTCTACAGCAGCGGTTCCCAACCTTTTTCAACTAAGGGTCCACTTAAGAATAAAAAAAAATGTGCGGCCCACATTCAACTATAATAATACAAAAGCTAAATAAAGTTCTGATTGGTTGATTCAGAACATGTGACTGTGTGTACATGTTGTAAATCCAGTAGAACAGACCGCTGTCAAGGAATGTAATGACCGTTGCTAAGGAGCATCAACAAAGAGAAAGGAAAAGAGGTTAAAAAAGAATATTAATAATGAAATGTTTCCACACAAATCATAATGTTTTGCAAATTATTTGGCAGCACATATTGAATTTACATTTACACCCTTTAATATTTTTATTTGGGCTTTTAGATGAAGACCGCACACAGTTAATAAATACAACTATTCTTCTGGCTAAAATATATATGTTTAAAAGTCAATCAAGGAGTAATCTTAATTGAAGGTGTTTGAAGAGTAGATTAGTAGTGGCTCAACATGCCATGAAATGGGAAATAATGAGCTCTAACGAAGAGTGGGATTAAAGACTGAGAACCAAGATGGCTGATGGTGTGTGTCGTGGCTCGGTAGCTCCTGATTCAAACCACCGGCCTCGACTAAAACCTACAATATACAAGACTGTTGACGACCTAGTTATTGTAGAGGATGAGTTACTCAACTTCTGGCGGTTAAAATTAAAACTATGACCCAGGACGAGCTAGTCCTTGTAGCCTCCAACACCTTTGATTACGAATGGATTGAGACTTCTAAAAAGACGTTGTTTGAACTCTGTCCTGAAACCAAGCAGCGGTGTGTGGCCTTTAAAGGCAACCAGAAGGATGCAAACAATATCAAAAGCTGCTTAAAAGTGCTAAATGAATGTGGTGAAAACATCCCTGTGTTGTCTCCCACTACCTGGATGAGCTGCCGCCTGTTACGTTTAACAACCTGGATGTGTCCAACCTGCTGAGCAAGATGGAGCGACTGCACAGCGAGGTGTGCGCATTAAGACACGTCGTGGAAGTTCAGGCAGATATCGGTAACGACCTGCGTGCTGTGGCTGCGACCATGGACAGCAGAGTTGCTGCCGTAGAACGCCAGTTGGAGCCGAGTCGTGGTGGAGGACTGGCTGTACCAAGTGACGCTGAAACCGCCTGTGGGAGCGCTCAGGGTGATGGCCAGGATGGTGCGGTGTCGGTGAAGGATGCGAGCCCCCCCGGCTCTTCTACTGATGTACATCCCAACTGTGTTGACCCGGTTGCTGCGTCAGGGACCGTGAGTGCCTGTGTGAGCCCTGGAGGAACTGCGGTACATTGGCAGGTATGGAGTCAAGTTGTGAAACAGGGCCGAGGTCGGAGGAATAGGGCCGAGGGCCAGTCTGCCTTATCCAAACAGCTTGTTGGGAAACCTGAACGGAGGATGCCTAAGCCTATTGTTGGCACTGCTGCACAAGGGAAAATATAAGTGATCCGTACGAAGTTGGTGAGTGTTTTTGCTACCAAATTCTCGCCAGACCTTGATGCTGAGACACTGTCCGAATATCTACTGAACAACTCGGCCGTGATGTTAACTGTCACCGTATTGACACTGCGAGCAGCAGATATAGCTCGTTTAAAGTGTGTGCTGAGTGCAATGAAGTTGCGGAGATGTTTAACCCAGAACTCTGGCCTGAAGGCTCGGTTTTGAGGCGACACTATGAACCACATACAGCGGAGGTGATAGGGGCTAGCAGAGCTAGACCTTTTGCTTGTGCGAGGGTACTGCATGGGGCTACGGCTGAGCTGCTTAGCTAAACGCTATGCGGGTTGGATCATTTAACTGTCGCGGGCTGCGCCTGGGCAACAGCGCTGCTGATAGGATCCGACGTGTAGTGGTGGACAACTTGCTACAAAAATGTGACATTTTATGCTTGCAAGAAACTTTCTTACCAAAGCAGGACTTGGGAAAGTTGAACTCTCTTAATGACAATTTTCACGGGGCTGGTGAGTCCACTACGGACCTCTCTCTGGGAATAGTGAGAGGGGGGATAGCAGGGGGCGTGGCTATCCTGTGGCACAAAAAGCTGGACGCAGTCATTAATGTCATCAGGCTTGAAGTTGACCGGTGTATTGCTGTACAGATCAAAATGAATAACAAGGAGTTTAGCATTCTTAATGTATATACACCATATGAGTCACAGCATAATGAAGATGAATACCTGAACAGACTTGCTTTTATTCATTCTTTTATTGTTGATAATCATTCCACCAGTGTTTATGTAGTGGGTGATATGAATGCTGACATATCAGACAAAAGGTCCTTGTTTGCTAAGCATATGCTACAGTTTTGTGATGATAACAATCTTATATTATCAAGCCAAATACTTCTGCCTACAGATAGCTATTCATATATAAGCGAGGCCTGGCATACAACTTCATGGCTGGGCCATTGCAGAAGCACTGCTAATGCCCATGACACTGTAAGATCAATTGAGATTGTGTATGAGGCATCAATGTCAGATGACATTCCTTTTGTAATTTCACTAGATTGTGATAGTCTCCCTGAGATGTCTCAGGAGGCTAAACATGCCTGTACCACTAAAGTGGACTGGTCCAAGCTCACAAATGAGGATAGGCTATTGTACTATGGGAGAACTGATGTCCTGTTGAGTGATGTATATCTACCCAAAGGGGCAGCTCTGTGTGTTGATGTGTGTTGTAATGAAAGCTCTCACTGTGAAGACCTCTGTAACATGTGTGATTGTATTGTGGGAGCTGTATGGGAGGCCAGTAGACCGTGCTGTACCTACTCTAGGATGAGAGACAACGTCAAGCCAGGGTGGAATAAACATGTGGCTGATCAATACGCTGAAGCCAAGAATGCTTTTGGGGCCTGGGTCCAGGCAGGAAGGCCCAGAGAGGGGCCTGTCCTGGATCTCAAAAAGCGTACACATGCTAGATATAAATATGCAGTTCGTTATGTCAACAAACATACAGAAACATTGATAGCGGACTCTACGGCTGAAAAGCTCCTTCATAATGATGTGACTGGCTTCTGGAAGGAGGTGAGAGCTCTGAACACGGCCAGTACGTCGTTACCATGTACCATAGAGGGAGTATCTGGAGCCCATAACATAGCTGAGTTGTGGAGGCAACATTACTCTACTATACTTAATTGTGTTAAAAGTGACCCCTACAAAGTTGGTAATGTTGTGAAAAGTGACGCAGTGGGAATCTCAGCTAAAGAGGTTTATCGAGCAATTGAACAGCTCGCTGATAACAAAGCATGCGGCTCTGACCGAATCACTGCAGAGCACCTTGAACTGGCAAGCCCAAAGGTTGCAGTTCTTCTTGCCATTTGTTTTACCGGCCTCATGACTCATGGTGTGTTGCCAGACTCCATGTTGACTGTTACCTTGGTCCCTGTCATTAAGGACAGAGCGGGCAAGGTAGGGAGCGTGGATAACTAGAGACCAATTGCTCTGGCCAGTGTGTTATCCAAAGTCTTGGAAAGAATGTTGTTAGATAGATTATGTTCTTATGTATGTACCTCAGATAACCAGTTTGGCTTCAAGGCTAAGCATGGTGCTGAGCTATGCATCTATGCTTTGAAGGAAATGGTAGAAACATATAGAAGACAGAATTCCACTGTTCTGATTGGTTCATTGATGCCTCTAAGGCTTTTGATCGAGTTAACCATCATAAAGTCTTTTTAAAATGGAGACAAAGGGGTGTGCCCAACAGTATAATTAGGATCCTGGCTTATTGGTATGCCAACCAGAGCATGCGGATCAAATGGGGGAATGCAGTCTCGGCGCCATTTGGTGTTGGTAATGGAGTCCGCCAGGGGGGGCTCCTCTCACCGAGCCTTTTTAATATCTGTATGAATGATCAGATGATTTAAGTGTCTGTAAAACAGGGTGTGTGATTGGTCATGTGATTGTAAACCATCTTATGTATGCCGATGATCTGGCAATTGTTTCTCCAAGCAGTGCTGGTTTTCAACAGTTGCTAAATGTTTGTTCTGATTACGGAGTCAAATTTGACGTTAAATACAATGCTAAGAAGAGCGCTGTAATGATCTGCAGAGCAAAAGGGGAGAACCTTTGTTTTACAACATTCTGGACAGGACAGGTGCTGTCTGTTTGCTGTAACACTAAGTATCTGGGACACATCATCACAGATGAAATGGCTGATGATGATGACATGTATAGACAGCGGCGTGTCTTATATATACAAGCCAACATGTTGGCTAGAAAATTCTCTTGGTGTTCAGATGAGGTTAAGGTGAACCTCTTGAGAGCTTATTGCACTCCTCTCTATACTGCCCCCTTGTGGGTCAAGTATAAGAAGGCGAGCCTCCAGAAGCTCCAGGTTGCTTATAATGATTGTTTGCGTATACTGCTTAGAAAACCAAGGTGGTGCAGTGCAAGGTAAATGTTCTGTAATGCACGAGTCAACACGTTCCATGCTCTTTTGAGAAATCTAATGTACAAATTCATCTGTCGATTGAATGTTTCTCATAACTCTGTCATTATACTGCTCTCAAATCCGTGTTTCAGTGCTGTACGATACCAGTCACCTCTGTGGAAACATTGGTATAACTGCCTTTTTTAATTTATATTTGAGTGTTGTATGTCTTGTAATAATGGACCAAGAGTCTCTTTAAATAAAGCTGATGATGATGATGAAAAAAACAATAAATATGCCATGTTGTGTTTTTGGTGGTTTTTGGTTGTCAACCTATTTTTGTTTGTGAAATGTTGAAGTGATCCAGCTGACTCTATCTCTATTTATTCTGTTTTGTTTTTGTCTGAGATGGAAATCTCATCTCCTATATGTTATTGTTATGTCCATGTTTGTGTCTTTAGCCCCTACAACATTTTTTTTTAAGTAAATAAAAAAAATGTAATACAAAAATAATAATTTGGCGGCCCACTTGCAATGCCTCCACGGACTACTAGGGGGCCGCGGCCCACAGGTTAGGAACCCATCGTGATGGAGAGGTTATGAACCTGGGTTCTGTGTTTGTCACTGACGAGGGGCCACAGAATATGGGCCGTTGCGATGGGAGTGCGGTTGTGGGTTTGATCCCAGCCCGTCAACATGTGTAAGTACAGTCTATTTAACATGTTTACTGTTGTGGTCGGTTCATCCTCTATAGAAAAACATGTATTATTATTATTATTATTATTATTATTATTATTATTATTATTATTATTATTATTATTATTATTATTATTATTATCGTTGTTATCTTTGTTATTGTTGTTGTTGAATGTCCTCATAAAGAAGAACAGCAGCTTCCTGTTTCCTGTCCAGCTGTGAGAGTCATCACAGTCTGTACCAGTCTGTTCATTGTGCTTTACCAGTGTGTGTGTGTGTGTGTGTGTGTGTGTGTGTGTGTCTCACCAGTCTCCTGATCTCTCTCTCACACTCCCTCTTGGTTCGGTTCAGCTCCTCCTGGTGTTGGTGATAAGCTGATCTGAGCTCTGCTGCTCTGGTCTGTCCCGCCTGTTGAGCCGAGCTCAGAGCTTCCTCTGCGCTCCTCTTAGCTCCCCTCAGGTCCTGGATCTCCTGATGGAGGCGACATCGCTCCGAGTCCCAGATCCTTCTGGACTCCTCCGCCTCCAGAAGAGGGGGCCTCACCTGGGGGGGGGGTCAGAAAGGTGAGAGACAGACAGGTAGAGGGACGGGGGCCTCACCTGTGGAGAGTCAGAAACATGACAGAAAGACAGGTACAGGTGTCTCACCTTGTCTGTAGTCCCGTCCCTCAGAGTCAGAACCATGGCAGACAGACAGGTACAGGTACAGGTACAGGTGTCCCACCTTGTCTGTAGTCCCGTCCCTCAGAGTCAGAACCATGGCAGACAGACAGGTACATGTACAGGTGTCCCACCTTGTCTGTAGTCCCGTCCCTCAGAGTCAAAACCATGGCAGACAGACAGGTACAGGTACAGGTGTCTCACCTTGTCTGTAGTCCCGTCCCTCAGAGTCAGAACCATGGCAGACAGACAGGTGTCTCACCTTGTCTGTAGTCCCGTCCCTCAGAGTCAGAACCATGGCAGACAGACAGGTACAGGTACAGGTGTCCCACCTTGTCTGTAGTCCCGTCCCTCAGATTCAGAACCATGGCAGATAGACAGGTACAGGTGTCTCACCTTGTCTGTAGTCCCGTCCCTCAGATTCAGAACCATGGCAGATAGACAGGTACAGGTACAGGTGTCTCACCTTGTCTGTAGTCCCATCCCTCAGAGTCAGAACCATGGCAGACAGACAGGTGTCTCACCTTGTCTGTAGTCCCGTCCCTCAGAGTCAAAACCATGGCAGACAGACAGGTACAGGTGTCTCACCTTGTCTGTAGTCCCGTCCCTCAGAGTCATAACCATGGCAGACAGACAGGTACAGGTGTCCCACCTTGTCTGTAGTCCCGTCCCTCAGAGTCAGAACCATGGCAGACAGGTACAGGTGTCTCACCTTGTCTGTAGTCCCGTCCCTCAGAGTCAGAACCATGGCAGACAGACAGGTACAGGTGTCTCACCTTGTCTGTAGTCCCGTCCCTCAGAGTCAGAACCATGGCAGACAGACAGGTGTCCCACCTTGTCTGTAGTCCCGTCCCTCAGAGTCAGAACCATGGCAGACAGGTACAGGTGTCTCACCTTGTCTGTAGTCCCGTCCCTCAGAGTCAGAACCATGGCAGACAGACAGGTGTCCCACCTTGTCTGTAGTCCCGTCCCTCAGAGTCAGAACCATGGCAGACAGACAGGTACATGTGTCTCACATTGTCTGTAGTCCCGTCCCTCAGAGTCAGAACCATTGCAGACAGGTACAAGTACAGGTGTCTCACCTTGTCTGTAGTCCTGTCCCTCAGAGTCAGAACCATGGCAGACAGACAGGTACAGGTACAGGTGTCTCACCTTGTCTGTAGTCCTGTCCCTCAGAGTCAGAACCATGGCAGACAGATGGGTACAGGTGTCTCACCTTGTCTGTAGTCCCGTCCCTCAGAGTCAGAACCATGGCAGACAGGTACAAGTACAGGTACAGGTACAGGTACAGGTGTCTCACCTTGTCTGTAGTCCTGTCCCTCAGAGTCAGAACCATGGCAGACAGACAGGTACAGGTGTCTCACCTTGTCTGTAGTCCTGTCCCTCAGAGTCAGAACCATGGCAGACAGATGGGTACAGGTGTCTCACCTTGTCTGTAGTCCCGTCCCTCAGAGTCAGAACCATGGCAGACAGATGGGTACAGGTGTCTCACCTTGTCCGTAGTCCCGTCCCTCAGAATCATAATCATGGCAGACAGACAGGTACAGGTACAGGTACAGGTGTCTCACCTTGTCTGTAGTCCCGTCTCTCAGAGTCAGAACCAGCCCGTTGAGTCGTTGTATTTCTGCGTCTTTGATCTTGATGACCCTCATTAGCTCCATCTCGTGTTGCCGTAGTAACGTCTCCCGGGTGATTGACAGCTCCCTCGTCCTCTCCTCGTGCAGTTTGGTCTTCAGCTCCGTCAGAGCCAATGAGGATCGATGATGCTCCGCCTTCAGCTCCTGGCTCTTCTCCCGCTCCAGACGGCTCACCTGTGGGAGGGAGGGGTTAGTGCTGGGCATATGACCCGGGGAATTCTGGGACTTGTAGTCCTGACCTTGTTCTTCTCGTGCTGGAGTTCTATCTGGATATCCATCAGTTTGGCCCTCAGCTCCTCATTGGCCACTTGGAGAGTTGCCATGGCGTCAGGCCGCTCCCCCTTCCCTCGCCCCCCCACTCCTCTCTTTGACATCACCCCCACCTGCAGGCTCCGCTCCCAACACCTGTCCGTCAACCTTAGCTATGACTACATCTGAACTCACACACACACACACACACACACACACACACACACACACACACACACACACACACACACACACACACACACACACACACACACACACACACACACACACACACACACACACACACACACACACACACACACACACACACACACACACACACACACACACACACACACACACAATGTAAACACAATTACACATACATTACAGTACTACAGCAGTACAGCAGTGTATTATGGTACCATGGTACTATGATACTACAGCAGTGTGTTACAGTATTATGGTACCATGTTACTATGATACTACAGCAGTGTGTTACAGTTGTGACGACCCCTCCACACCACGTGGGGTGCCGTCGAGGGCAGTGTGTTTGTGGGTGTTTACAGGTTCCAGTGCCTGATGAGCCGCACCTGCAGAATGAAGAGAGGAGGAGCCAAGCCGGATACGTTTGGGACTCCTCTGGGCACTCTCTCCCTGCCAGCATTGGGGGACCTGTGGCTGGTTCTTTTTCATGCAATTGTTTATTAAGAATAAACATTTGTTATACTCTAACCCCTTATCTCGCCTCCCTGCTTTTTGATGCAGCACAGGAACCGGGTTGTAACACAGTATTACGGTACCATAGTACTGTGATACTACAGCAGTGTTACAGTATTACGGTACCATAGTACTGTGATACTACAGCAGTGTGTTACAGTATTACGGTACCATAGTACTATGATACTACAGCAGTGTGTTACAGTATTACGGTACCATAGTACTGTGATACTACAGCAGTGTGTTACAGTATTACGGTACCATAGTACTGTGATACTACAGCAGTGTGTTACAGTATTACGGTACCATAGTACTGTGATACTACAGCAGTGTGTTACAGTATTACGGTACCATAGTACTGTGATACTACAGCAGTGTGTTACAGTATTACGGTACCATAGTACTGTGATACTACAGCAGTGTGTTACAGTATTACGGTACCATAGTACTGTGATACTACAGCAGTGTGTTACAGTATTACGGTACCATAGTACTGTGATACTACAGCAGTGTGTTACAGTATTACGGTACCATAGTACTGTGATACTACAGTAGTGTGTTACAGTATTACGGTACCATAGTACTGTGATACTACAGCAGTGTGTTACAGTATTACGGTACCATAGTACTATGATACTACAGCGGTGTGTTACATTATTACGGTACCATAGTACTGTGATACTACAGCGGTGTGTTACAGTATTATGGTACCATAGTACTGTGATACTACAGCAGTGTGTTACAGTATTATGGTACCATAGTACTGTGATACTACAGCAGTGTGTTACAGTATTATGGTACCATAGTACTGTGATACTACAGCAGTGTTACAGTATTACGGTACCATAGTACTGTGATACTACAGCAGTGTTACAGTATTACGGTACCATAGTACTGTGATACTACAGCAGTGTGTTACAGTATTATGGTACCATAGTACTGTGATACTACAACAGTGTTACAGTATTACGGTACCATAGTACTGTGATACTACAGCAGTGTGTTACAGTATTATTGTACCATAGTACTGTGATACTACAGCAGTGTGTTACAGTATTATGGTACCATAGTACTGTGATACTACAGCAGTGTTACAGTATTATGGTACCATAGTACTGTGATACTACAGCAGTGTTACAGTATTATGGTACCATAGTACTGTGATACTACAACAGTGTTACAGTATTACGGTACCATAGTACTGTGATACTACAGCAGTGTGTTACAGTATTACGGTACCATAGTACTGTGATACTACAGCAGTGTGTTACAGTATTACGGTACCATAGTACTGTGATACTACAGCAGTGTGTTACAGTATTACGGTACCATAGTACTGTGATACTACAGCAGTGTTACAGTATTACGGTACCATAGTACTGTGATACTACAGCAGTGTGTTACAGTATTATGGTACCATGTTACTATGATACTACAGCAGTCTGAGAGTCAGCAGTATCCGAGGCTCTGCAGCAGAGTTCAGCTGAGAGGAAAGGTAACACACACTACATGACTGTTACCAAGGCAACACACACACATACTCATACACACTGACAGTTCATGCCAAACTGAACACACACACACACACAAACACACCAAACACTTACCGGCCAATGGTCAGCCTGCAAATCTTCATCGCTGAGTGTGTGCCTCTCAATAAATGTGTGTGTGTGTCTCTATAAATGTGTGTGTGTTTGTGTGTTGCTCTATAAATGTGTGTTTCAGTGTGTGTGTTAGTAGGTTAGCTTTATATCCTCAGAATGCTAACCAGCTCCCTTCACTGCAGCCATCTAAGTGTGTGTGTGTGTGTGTGTGTTGCCAGCATCAGACTCCCTCCACCTGTCTTTCTCTCTCTGTGTGTGTCTGTCTGTTAGCAGTTAGCTCCTTTCAGTGTGTGTGTGTCAGTGCATCTCTGCAGCCTCTGCTGCCGTCCTCCTCTTCCTCCTCTTCGTCCTCTTCCTCCTCCCAGCATGCTTCAGGGTGACTCACAGCTGCTGTCTGTCTCCCTCTGCTGTATATCTGTGATATACACATGACCAATGATAAACACACATACACATACCATGTATACATCACTTCAGGGGACATTACATTGACTTACATGCATTTTCTGGAGACTTATCCTAACCTTAACCATAACCAACACATCCCTAACCCTATATAGAGGCAATGGAAGTCCACTCTCGGGAGACGTCCGAGAGTGGTGCGGTTACCCAAAGTGACAGACCTAATTTTACCCAGGAAAAGGGTTTGAAACGTTGGGAAAAGTGGTGTAAATAGAGGCAGAGTTAACCTGTGAACCCAGAGAGCAGGCTGTGCAGAAAATGTAAAAAAGTATCCAAAAATAGTGCCTCACAATGCGGGTAGAGTCCCCTGTAACGTCCCCTTACAGTCCTCCAGAGTCAAAATGTGTCAGAGTAATTTTGTTGAGAACCAGGGAAAAGGGGTGAAAAAGAGAAAATGTATCCGCAAATAGTGCCTCATAAGGCGGGTAGTCCCCTGTCAACTCCTCTTACATTCCTCCAGAGACAAAATAGTCAAATTCACTTTTTGGAAAACCAGTGAGACCCAGGAAAAAGGGGGGGGGAAATAAACAAAAGTATCCGAAAATAGAGCCTCATACAGATTAGGGGTGTTGAAAATAATCGTTTCTACGATGCATTGCGATGCGGACGTGGACGATTCGGTCTCGATGCAGTGACGGAAGATAATCGGTTATAGAGTAGTAACGTTGCTTCCTGATTTTCCGGCCGCGGCTTTACTATAACGTTTTTTTTTCTGTCACTTTAATATCCAATCGGTCGGTGACGCAGAGATCAGGGAGCAGACGGGACAGCGGCACAGCAACACGGAGCAGTCTGCTTTATCCACCAGCACCAGAACACCAGTCCAGAACCAGCAGCAGCAGGACCCGCTCCGAATCACTCCGTGTCGCTGCGGCTCAGAGACACAGACAGGGATTTATGTTTTTAAAAAATAATCGCGTTACAATCATGTCAGGTTTTTGGTGGATTTAATTAAGTCTTGGATGCAAAGTATGAAAGTCCTCTAGCAATTTTCAGACGATATATACGTGTGTAAAGTTTGTGAAGGCAGGAGGAAAAAAAGCGATCACCGTCTCCTCCGTTCCTCCAAGCCCCGCCCCGTTCCTCCAAGCCCCGCCCCGTTCCTCCAAGCCCCGCCCCGTTCATCCAAGCCCCGCCCCGTTCCTCCCCCTGAAAATAATGAGTGACATGCTGATAGTGACCCGATAGAAACTTTATTATTCACTTAATCACTGAGATATAATGAAGCTAACTTAGTCTCATGCATTCATGGGATTCATGTAACAGTGAGACAGAGAATGTGAGTGTGCACCCACATGCAGTATTTTTGTTTGTATATGCTGTTGTAAATACTCCTGTTGTCTGCTGTGTTCAGACTCAGACTGTGTATGAGGCCTCATTCAGGACCTTCAGTGTCCTTTCTTAACAGCAGGCCGTGGCTAGAAGCTGCAGCTCGACTGCAGAAGCATTAGCTTTTTGTTTTTGAGGATGGAACAACTTCACACACGGAGGCTAGACCTATACAATTCATTTATTTTGGTGTATAAATTAATGTCAAGACATTTATGTTATTGATTTCTGAAGCACTTTCTAAATAATAAAAAGAGAGTTCTTATGTATTTACTGCATGTATGCATTGATGAAAAATAAGCCATGTGCAGTAATAAAAATTGAGGATGCAACGCATTGGTATGAATCGGGATGCACCGGGATATCGAACCGAATCGAATCGTTGACAGGATAATCGTAATCGAATCGTGAGACCAGGGAAGATGCACAGCCCTAATACAAATGGTCCAGGGGAGAGGCTTTTGAAATCGTGCATTATGGCATCAATTCAGAAAAAAAGATTAATCAAACCTCGCTCTATCCTGTTGAGGTTGACGCGAGACACATGTGTGTGACTCGAAGACACATGTGTGTGAAAGTACAACATTTCCCTTTTTTCAGGAATAAGTGTTTGAAATGCGGGGAAAAGTGCATCAAAGGACGGACAAATGACCTCCAGGTCGAGAGACCGCGAAAACCACCTCTATGTGGCCCCTCACAGACCACCAAAGGACGAAATACAGACCTCCAGCATGTCTCCCTCACATGCGCATTTCCCCGGGCCCCCAGACTTAAGCACTCCCCCGCGGACTAAACCCAGATGATCACACCCTCCAGAACCTCATGCCCCTGGTAACCCTAAAAGGGGGATGGATTTTGTGGTGCTTTACCGTCCGCCCATCGGCATCCATATTCGGCTTTATTCACGGCACCACCCCCCCCCCTCTTGTGGAGGATGTTCTCATGCCCCTGGTAACACTTAAAGGTGGTGGATTTTGTGGTGCTTTTCTGTCAGCCCATCAGCATCCATATTCAGCCTTCTTCACGGCACCACCACCCCTTCTGTGGAGGATATTCTCATGCTCCTGGTAAACTTTTAAATAGTCTGATACTACCAGGGCTCATCACTGCACTTTAAAAGCCAGAAATAATGTTTAAATGGTCGGGAAAAGTGTTTTTAAACATCTGGAAGAGAGTTTTAGCCTGTCATTTTGCACGATATCATTTAACATTGAACCTCTCCTGGAAATGCACAGACTATGTCCATTTCCAGGAGAGGTTCAATGTTAAATCATATCGTGCAAAATGACAGGCTAAAACCCAGGAATAAGTGTTTGAAAGGCGGGGAAAAGTTGTTTAAAATAGTCTGATACCTCCAGGGCGCATCACCGCATTTTACAAGCCAGGGAAGGTGTCTGAATCCTGGGTAAACATTGTTTAAATAGTCTGATATCTGGCACTGTATCAACCCCTGGGAATCTTCAAGGTTATATTAATGTTTTATTATTTATTTAATTATCACACAATTTTTACAAAAACAGTATACACAATATATATAATAAACATAATAAAAACATGATTAGCGGGGGCCCGGGGGCCATATTAGTCGTCTAACTTGTACGGTGCACCGGGGAAAAAAGGTTGAGTCCATGGCCCCTACCATCAGGAGTATTGACCGGCCCTGAAGAAGAAGTATCGCTGGTCTCCGCCCCTGAGCCCTCTTTGGAGGTATCTGACGGCGGTATAAGTCCTTCCGATGATGCTGCTGTAGCTGCTGCCGCCCTGAACATGGAGCGGATCTTCAATCCCTCCTTCATTCCAGGCGTATTCGCGTAGAACCGGTCTGCAGTGCTTACGTCGTGACACATAAACCTGGCGAGAATCGACCTGCTTTCTGGATCTTGGTGATGCTTGATATTGTCTGCCAGGGCAGTGCGCAGGATTGTGAAGGTGACGGCTGTTTCTAGCCCAGCATCAGCCCAAGCCCTCTTCAAGTGAGCATTCAGGTTCTTGGAGGCATGCTTCCCCGTTGTGAAAAGGAAGAATTCATTCTGAGGACCCGACAAGCCTCTTTTATCCCCATCCACCGCATGACCCAGCTAAACTCCTTTACTGTAAGCACCAGCTGTGCTTCGCCAAATGTCTTGGCAGTCTTGTTATCCTGCACGTGGATGATGTAGCCCTCAGCAGTGCCCCTTCTGTCCGCCTCAAAGACCTCAGTGTTGGTCATGTTTGCGTACACACCCGGACGGTGGCCATACAGGAGGCTCCAATGGAGGGTTAGATAGCCATATAGCAGGTACTGGGTGATTGAGGTCAGATTTCTAGCCATCAGGTCAAGGAGATCAGGGATGCACTTCTCAGCGGCCGCCATGTCGGCGAGAAGCTCAACCTGGCTTGGCTCGGCTTGTTCCTCTTCATCTTGAACTGGTGGACAGTGACGGACTTTTTCAAGTCGTTCATGTTGGCTGTCACCTCTCTGATGATGTGGGTCATTTCAGACTGGGTGAGCCTGCACTCCCGGAGCTTTGACTCAGAAATGGTTCACATTCTTCAAGAACAACAGCGATGTTGTCACTGCCCGGCCCGACTTTGAAATATACTCGCTCCAGCCACGGACCCTCATCCTGTCTTTTAGAAACAGCCAATCTGACAGCCGGTTAACACCATGGGCCATGAATTCGTTCTTTATCCGGCTGACACTGGACGTTAGCGTAACCGGTGATTGCAACAATGGGTCCGATGCTTTAATGCCTGGAACTCGGACCAAGGGAGGACTTGGGTTACCACCGGGTTAAATAGTCCCACCTCCGCACCAACGCGGGGCTGGTGATGGCAACATTGGGCCTGATGCATCAATTCATGGTGCCCCGACCATGAGAGGGTTTGGGGTGCCCCGGAAGCAGGCAGTACCCCAGCAGGAAACACGTTTTATGGTCAAAGGAGGAAAGAGTGATAGAACCGGGGTAAAGCAAAGAAAGTGTCCGACAATAGTGACTTGTGAGGCGGCCAGAGAGTCTGTCATCTCTCGGTCCTACCCTCCAGGCAATGCGGTACCAGAACTGGGTCAAATTGACCAAAATGTAAAACAAATAAGTTTCAATTTATTCATGGAAGGGCTGAAAATGAAAAAAAGTATCCGGAAATAGTGCATCATGAGTCCCCTGTCGACTCCCCTTGCATTCCTCCACAGTCAGAACAAGTCTGAGTTCACTTTTTGGAGATCCATAGTGTCAGGGAAACTTCTGTTGCAATGGAAATCAGAACTCAGAGAGACACAGGAGGAGCAGGAGTTCTGAATGTCAAACACTGGGATTTATTGAGAGTTTAATACGGCCGGAGGACTAACAAAGCAACTCGCACTGTTAATGCAAGCTGCCAAATCAATTCTGCCCACACAAAGAAAGAACCGCTCGGACCTTGTCTCTGAGAAGGGGCGGAACTTAGAAGCGCGGGGCTACTCTAAATAATAACAGATGGACAAACAAAGATTGTTTGTCTCGTAACTGCATCGGGCAGTTAACCCTTCCTCCCACGGGAAAGGCAGAATACCTTTTGACCTGTGTCTTCCTGAGAAATTACCTGCAGGAGAAATGTTGAGAAAGACTGAGAATCTTAAAACACAAAGAGATGTCATTAAAATATTCTCTGACAGTTCCTCCTTTTTATCAATTTATGATAACCAATTAACATTAGTCTTAGAATATTTCAGTCCCTTAATCAATAAGCGTCTCCAGAGTTGTGTGGGCTCACATACATTAATTACATCAACAAGTAAAACAAGATTGAAAACATTTCAATCACCATGAATGAACACAGTCAATCATAATAGAAAAATCATCTTTCTTCAGTGTTTGACTTATTTTGTCAAAAGCACAATAATAAACACACATGATATACAAAAATATAATAGTAAAATATATGTTTCAAAATAAGACCTTTTATCATTTATCACAAAGTTAATCACATTCATCAAACACAAATTCAAAATCAGCTTACATCTCAAAGATTCACTTCAAGGCAATTACTTATTACAACACAATTACAATTTAGGATTATAAGAAATCCAATTGAGGTATGAAATCAGAATTATGAGAGATCCAGTTAAGATTCCCAGTTAAGGTATAAATTCACAGTGATGAATCGATCAATCTGTAATCTGTAAAGTTACAGTGTCCTCAATCTTTAACATTACATTACATTTACTTCAGCATGCTCATTCAAGAGTAAGGTGCTTAACAGTACATACATTTTATTCAAATATATTTGTTCAAAATCTGAAAAGGAAAAATCAGACATTTTATTGTAACAACCTGAGGAAGGAAAAATCAAAAATATCTGTTCTTTATTCAAGGAAAAGTCAAAACATCTATTTGTTTGAAACTGTCAGGCAGGTAATTTTTTATTTACTGTATCAACAATGAGAGACTAAGCCCTTGTACTGTAAAGGTTGCTCAGAGTCTATGGGTAGGAAAAGGTGTACCAATCCTCAGCCTCATCGCTAATTCTGGATGCTATGTCCAGCTCACTAAACCAGCTTTCGTGAAAGGAATTGGGCTAAACATAGGAGAATGCATAGATTCTGGCATATTTTGGCACAGCCAACAGTTGCTAATATTGCTTTCATGTGCGTAGTCTAACATTAAACTTACTGCAGAATTAGTTTTAGTTCGTTTAAAAGGAGTTATTAAGGCCTTTTTGAAAAATCTACAACACCTGCTGAGTATTTAAGTGGAGTGGATAGAACATTTGTTTTTTTATCTAAATTTAGCATGCAGTAGCACCTGGATTGGGAACCTGGTAATCTGGTTTCCTCGTTGTACATTTTACCTGGTAATGATTAAGGATAGTAACATTGTCTGTTATAATATTAGAAATATCTTATTGTTCACTACCTTATAAATCTGAAAATATCAATTCATTTATTTAGTTTAGTGTGAAAGTGTAATCTGATCTGACAAAATATATTTGTCACCACTATTTAACACATATCTGTTCATCGGAAATATAAAAACAATCATTAATTGTACATCTGTAATCATCTGGTCATTCAAATCAAATCTTATCTTTGTACAAGAGCTAGAAAAACATGTTGTCCTGACTCGTTCTCCTCCTTTCTTATGACACAGAATGTCTGGTGTGTGAAGGCATCCTGATACTGTAGATTAGCACTGAGGTGCTGATTGGCTCAAAACTCTTCTTCACCAGAGCGCCGTATTTCAAACCCCCCCAATTGCTCTGCTTTTTGTGGCTCATTCAGTGAGCACTTTATGATCTCCCAGAGGCTCATCTGCCTGCATTCCTTCTGCTATCTGCTTGAGAGCAGAGCCTATTCCAAGTGGCACATCCAGATGCCCCGACCCGTGATGGAAGATGTTTATGAAGAAATCTGCTCCCCCAAGGAACATGGAGCCTCTGAAGCCATCGCTCGTCCTGCAGAGTTGTCTGAGCAGTAAGATGAAGAAGCATCCCATCCCATCAGAAAGTTGAAGATTAGAATCCTCTCATCTCGAAAGACCTCGTGCCTCCTTGCCCGTGGATGGGGGTGCCCTCTGCAGCCGGAGAGTGTGATCCTCTCTCTCTGACCCTTGGCCTTCAGAGCTGTCCTAGTTATTGGGTTAACACTTGATAGAGAGGTTTTCCTGAGTGCAGACAACTCAAGGTAATGGATTAGCACATTATCATTCAATTACAAAAATAGGATAGGCCCCTCAGAATTATTTGGGAGCCTTCCTGACACATGCACATGCATAAATGTAAGGTTTGTGTTAGTCATTTAACATGCAATAATCATATACTCATCAGTCCAAAGCAGAGAAAAGTTATTTTAAGTTAAAGGAATGGTATGCTCATGACACTCATTTTTAAATAATTATCATCCGATAAAACAGTCTGCCAGTCTTTTTTTTTAAATCCGATGACATTATCAGTGATTTTAAACTGATAATATACCGAAATAACATCAATACTGTGGGCGCCGCCATTTTCCGGACGTGACATAAACCATGCGTTTGGTTTTCGAAGACATGTTGATCTCCATGTTATTTACTGTAGTTTCTCTCTTCAAATATGCCTCACTGTATCGCGAAATTTTGCGGCTACCTAACCCTAACCGGCGGCCAGACGGAATATACAGGTTTTGATAAAAAAGAGCTATAAAATCATTATTTACCGGGGAATATCGCTGATTTCTTCAGGGTATGGTTTAAACATGTTTCACTAAATACTGACGTTTTGATTAATTATCTAATGAGTGGACCATTCCTTTAAATGTGAGCTAGTCCCTGTGGATATAACCCTTTTTCAATGATTCTAAATGGTTTATTAATTCACCATTTACCGTTTGATAAAAGATTAGTTTATCAGGAGTACATTTCCTCTTCCATAAAACATAGGTCTGAGAAATGAATGTTTCAATATGAGATCAATTACTCAAATATAATTGACTCTCCCCTCCCTTTTCTTACATATGTCACATAATGTAATAACAACGTAGGAGTCTATTTAAACATGGTATTGTCTATAAGCTATTAATCGAGAAAACTCAGTATCAGCATGCAACTTGCAAATAACTCTTCTCTCTTTCCTATCCCTCTCTTACTCTCATCTCTCTATTCTCTCTTTCCTATCCCTCTCTCATCCTCATCTCCCATCTCTTTCACATATCTCTCTATTCTCTCTTACTTCAGTTAGATATGAAATAAAACATACGAGTCCATGTAAGCATGGTAGAGGTCATAATCCATCACTCGAGAAAACTCAGTATCAGCTGTGCGCAACTAACAAAAACAATTGTGAGAAACATATATTATGCAGGAAATGTATACGTTTGTTGAAAAAACAAAGCATCTCTGATTTGGGAGGAAAAGCTTCAACCTCCTTAACATCTGAGTTACCACTGAAGGCAGAGCATGAATGATAGTGGGCGTCTGAGGGTGTCATTACTGAGAAATGTCAAACAAATTCAAAACCTTACATTTGAAAACAGGTTTGCATTCCTCCACTTAAGGTGACGTTATCATTGGAAACAATAAAAACGAACTGTTTTGATGTAGAATCTATCAATTGAATCGTTGGAGCAGAACAGAATGGTTGTATTTCTTAGCCTAAGCTCCGTGCAGCCTCTAGTTTCACCAGGTGGAAACATGGTCTATATAATGTGAATACATGTATAAGTAGACAGTAAGAGGCCCCTGACATCAGGCCTATACCAAAAATAGTAGGGGCTTTTCACAGTTTGCCAATCTTACAGGCATCCTCTGCAAAGCAGTATGGATAGCCTTACAACACTCCGTGGTAACAAGAGTCATATTTCTGACCCTTATGCCCTAAGTGAAGCCGTTAGTCTCATCTGACTGACCCAAGGGTTAGGTTGGGGAAGAGCACAGGGCTCCAGAGGAGCCCCGCGTGGTGCACTGGCTCTCGGTAGATAGGTGTTTAAAAAAACATTAAAAACCTCCGTAAACATAAACCTTATAAAAACCCTTTTAAAAGCATCATAATAGCTCCGTGAGGACAAGACCGTTTCAGATGAATGGTTAAAAAGTGCAGAGTGGAGCCGGACCACGGCACGGCGGCAGAGTATGCTTAAAAAGCAGATCTCCCCGTCCCAGGATCTGGAGGGTGGTGTGTGTGTGTGTGTGTGTGTGTGTGTGTGTGTGTGCGTGCGTGCGTGCGTGTATCGATGTATCTACGTGTGTGTGCGTGTGCGGAGCTTGTCCCAATGGAATCCATAAAACACCCTAAATGATAGGGGGATCTAAAATGGCCAATTTAAAAGTTATTCCAGTTCTATTAGTAAGCCGTGCATAGAAGTGTAAGTGCAGTTAAAACACAAGTGCAAAGATAAAAATATAAATATTTAAAACATTCTCCCCAGTAATATGAATTTAAAAAGTAAAGGGAGTGTTAAAATTAACTAATAATAATAAAATAAAGGAAGGCACACGGGGTTAGTAAAATCGTATATAATGAACTGGATGTCACTGAAAAACAGTAACAATTAAAATCGAGGTCGGGTAAGTTTAAAAGATTCCAAAGGGTAGCCGTTTTTTATTTAAAAGGGTGGCAGGTAGGTGAAGAGTTCCTCTCTGCGGGTGGTTTCCCAGCCTCCAGGTAATAAAATAATTTAAAATAAATATAAATAAACAAATAAAAGCGTCCCTCCTCATGTGGCTTTGATAATTTTCAGATAAAAACATACACATAAATACATTTAAAATTATAAAACATGTAAGAAGTAATAAAAACATAAATATAAACACCATAAAGATAAATAATATAGTGCTGAAAACATGCGATAAAAATGTAGCACACCAATACAAAAAGTCCAGATGAGGAGGATCTATAAATAATTAATAAATAAATAAATATAAGTGCTAAAATATGTGGAGGGCGGATTAAAACAGGCTGACACACCCGCAGCGAAGGGAACCAAAATCACCCGTCTGCAGGGGAGAGACCCCGGGGGGGGGAGATCACACAGGTTAAAACATGTTTAAGTGGTGGGAGGCGGACTCATCAATTATATTTTTCATTTAGTCCGCCCGGGTCAATGGTGCCCAGGCGATGGATCCACCTCCGCTGCGCCGCTCGCCTCTGGCCCGTGCTCCAGCCGCTGCTGCTCTCCAGGCCCATTGACTGTACACTCTGGAGGCCATGGAGTTTAAAATGGTTGTATAAAACGCTCGTGCCGTCCCCATCTCTAATTCTATAGATCTTACAGGCATCCTCTGCATAGCAGTATGGATAGCCTTAAAAAAAAACACTCCGTGGTAACAAGAGTCATATTTCTGACCCTTATGCCCTAAGTGAAGCCGTTAGTCTCATCTGACTGACCCAAGGGTTAGGTTGGGGAAGAGCGCAGGGCTCCGGAGGAGGGTTAGGTTAACACTAGAACCGCCAACGGGTACATTTTACTCGCAGCTGTTTTTTTATTGTATGTAACTTTTTTTCAATAAAATATTAACGTCTCCCAGTCCGTGACTTTTCCTGAATGTGTGTTATGTAACACCCTGTGTTGTTAAAAATGGTCAATATGAGGTCAGATTGAAAACATTTATATTTATACCCATTTCCCCCAGCGGGTAATATTTACCTCATAGAAATGCAGCGCTCCTCGCGCTATTGATTTCGCGATCAAAATGATCAAAAAACTACTGAGGGAAGACATTTTCGTTTGGAGGGGAAGCTCGCGAGTGTGTGTGTATACGTGTGTGTGTTTGTGTATTTTTGCGTTTGTGTGTATTGTGTTTGTTTCCCGGAGAAAATCCTCACGAAAAACACCGGCTGTTGTTATGCCTGCTGTGACGTTAAATTACTCCGTTCTCCGCTTGTAATTATGCCGTTACAAGCTTCACAGTTATATTTATCATCTGAATTTGCCGAAACAAGTTTAATATTCTGAAAGCCAAGACTTTGTTTAATTTAAATCAGAGGAAAACAAACTGTAACGGACCCTGCCGTGTTATCTATGATTACCATACTCTTACGTTCATAATTTCAGCCGGAGGGAGGGGGGGCGGCACTGCTGGAAGAGCAGATTGCGAGTGAGAGGTGCTTGTCTTCATCCCTTTACAAGCTTCAAAAATGTATTTATCGTGTGATTTTGGAAATAAAAGTTTCATATTCTGAAAGCCAAGACTTTGTTTGTTTAAAATCAAACAAAACACCCGAACCCTGAAAAAATAGTTTTTTACGTAAATCCACGTTTATTCTGAAATGAGCCGTTGCGACTTCCGACTGATTTTGATAGAGCGGGTCACATATAATATGAAAAGTTGAGAGTCCACATATTATATTGGTATATATTTCATCCCTGTGCGATCAAAACTCACCGTTCTGTATGGTACATTGTACCTTGGAAATCAATAGCGGGTAAACTTTACCCGTTGGCGGATATAGGTATACAGCGACCTTTGGCGGTTCTAGTGTTAAGGGGCTATTTACCACCACCCGTGTCGTTTACAATGTGCATATCTGGGGCTACGAGGTGGAAACTGTACGGGACCTGCTCTGGGTGATAGCTTAGGCCCACGGCTATAATCTGTGAGACATTTGGGCCCGGCGGCGGTCTTCCCTGTTACTGAAATTGGAGTTTTAAAATTTCAAACGGCCATAAGTCATTCCAGCGGGTGGGCAACTGTAGCCCACTTTGTGTGTGCGTTGCACCCGGCCCCTCGCAGGTGTACACCGAGTTTGAGGCAAATTGGAGTATTTTTTATTTTTCCGTTAAAGGGGCCTTTAAATGTGTGCACAAGTGGAATAGATACTCTCCGTTTCCCTCAAGAGGGCGCCACATTTTCCCCCCAAAGAACAGCTGATTAGAAAATCAATACACTCCAGAGTGTTTGAATGCGCAGGCCTACATTAACAGGTTTATGGCATCACTGCCTCATCTAAGACACGAGTGATCTGATCTCGTTCAGATTCCGCTATGGTTGCGTACAATAGCACATTCTGAACAACCCCTGGGTTAAGGTTGACACACACACACACACACACACACACACACACACACACACACACACACACACACACACACACACACACCACACACACACACACACACACACACACACACACACGAATATGTTTACAGGGATGCAGCATCGCAAATATATCCACCTTGGAGTGGCTTTAGGGGACACACAACATATCAAATCATATCTACAAATTGAGCCGAAGCTAACAAGAATAGTCTCGACTGCCTAGCATGCGGGGAAACGGGTGTCTTGAGATAAAAACCTTAACGGAAGGTTTTTTCCTGTTTTAAGACGTGACCTTTGACATTAGGTAAAACAGAGGGGTCAAACGACATGTACTCTTCAAAGCGATTCCAACGAGATGAAGACTTTGACCATTGGAGCTTTGTTACATTTCAAGCCGTAACCTTTGACATTTAGTTGCACCAGAGGCATCAATCTGCATGTACTCTTCGACGCGATTCCAACTAGACCAAGATCAAAGCCGTCGGACCTTCCTATGCGCCAGGAGATTCGCATGTCATCACTGGGGTTATGGTTAGGGTAAGACCTTGGGGTAAAGAGTCTGGGGTTAGGTACTCTTCGACGCGATTCCAACTAGACCAAGCTCAAAGCCGTCAGACGTTCCTATGCGCTGGGAGATTTGCATGTCATCTCTGGGGTTATGGTTAGGGTAAGACCTTGGGGTAAAGAGTTTGGGCAGTATTTATGAGAGACCTAATCATTTCAAAGGGCCCATGTCATCCTTTACCAGTTATTACACGTCCTCTTGTGTGTTATGCAGTTTTGTATGCATGTAAACGGTCTGCAGAGTCAAAAACCCTCAAAGTACACCCTGTAGGGAATACAACTCCAACACAGAAAATAGCTCCCTAAGTATTGTAGCAGTGGCCACACACACCCCCCACACACACACACACACACACCCCCCACACACACCCCCCCCACACACACACACACACACACACACGAATATTCTTTGACTTTGATGTCCGGCGTCGTTCAGATTCCGCTATAGTTGCGTACAATAGCACATTCTGAACAACCCCTGGGTTAAGATTGGTACACCCCCCCCCACACACAGGGATGCAGCATCGCAAATATATCCACTTTGGAGTGGCTTTAGGGGACACACGACATATCGAATCATATCTACAAATCGAGCCGAAGCTAACACGCATAGTCTCGACTGCCTAGCATGCGGGGAATGGGGAGAGAAAATCGTAATTGGACTTTGAAGACTTGATATGGCCATAAGTCGTTCCAACAGGTGGGCGTGCTTACCCCACTTGGTGTGTGAGTTGCCTCCGCCCCCCCCCAAGGTGCACAGCGAGTTTGAAGCAAATTGGTGAATTTTTCATTTTCAATCTTCACTAGGTTAAGGGGCTAATTACCACCACCCGTGTAGTTTACAATGTGTATATCTGGGGCTACGAGGTGGGCAACTGTACGGGACCTGCTCTGGGTGATAGCTTAGGCCCACGGCTATAATCTGTGAGACATTTGGGCCCAGTGGCGGTCTTCCCTGTTACTGAAATTGGAGTTTTAAAACTTAAAATGGCCATAAGTCGTTCCAGCGGGTGGGCAACTGTAGCCCACTTTGTGTGTGCGTTGTACCCGGCCCCTCGCAGGTGCCCACCGAGTTTGAGGCAAATTAGAGCATTTTTCATGTTTTAGTTAAAGGGGCCTTTCATTTGTGCACAAGTGGAATAAATACTCTCTGTTTCCCTCAAGAGGGCGCCAAATCTTTCCCCCAAAGAACAACTGGTTAGAAAATAAATACACTCCAGAGTGTTTGAATGTGCAGGCCTACATTAACAGGTGTATTACATCACTGCCTCCTCTAAGACACGAGTGATCTGATCTCGTTCAGATTCCGCTATTGTTGCGTACAATAGAACATTCTGAACAACCCCTGGGTTAAGGTTGACACACACACACACACACACACACACACACACACACACACACACACACACACACACACACACACACACACACACACACACACACACACACACACACACACACACACACACACACACACACACACACACACACACACACACACACACACACACACACACACACACACACACACACACACACACACAGTCTCTCAGGTGTACCTGCAGGTCTGCTATGGGTTCTGCCAGGTCTGGTCGGTGTGGATGGACTTCAGGTCGTTTGCACGGATATAAAAGCGTCCAGTCATGTGCTTGAGTTTAAATGCTTAACGAAGAGAGAAAAGAGTTTAACGAAGCGATGACAAAATGTTCTTCTCCAGACTTAATGTACTCTCCTGTCAGCAGTCAGAGCAAGAATGAGCCACAGGGACAAGGATGACCTATATGTATACTAAATGTTTAGGGTGAGGGTTTGGGGGTTAGGGTTTGAGTTATAATAGAGGGTATGAACCACCAATGTGGGCTCTTGGGAAAAGCTTTATATATGAAGGTGCGAGAAACTTTCAAGTTGGATAACTTACTGTGAAAATTAGACGTGTGCCATATTGGAAGGATTATGCATCGCCAGACATGACTGGTCTGATTAGGGTCACCTGTACCCCCAAGCTTCCCTGGCCTGAGATGGCATGACTTTTAAGTATTACTTTGCACTATTTGTACTATTTGTACGATGTGAGGGTCTAAGGATAGAGGTTGTCGTATGGTCATACTGATATCCTATACAAACTGTGAAGTCCACTGAGACAAATGTAACATTTGTGATATTGGGCTATACAAATAAACATTGATTGATTGATTAACTATGCCAAATGTATCTGACAGCTTTAGTAACTGTACAAATTGAAGTGATTGTCCCTATATTTTTAAATGTATACATTTAAATAACTTGCTAATATAAAATGTAAATCAACTCGTAAATATTAAATGCTGAGTTGAGATATCCAGCAGCAGCGTCATGCGCATTATTTTCGACTAGCTGTGATTCTCGAAAGCATTGATTCCACACACAGGGATGCAGCATTGCAAATATATCCACTTTGGAGTGGCTTTAGGGGACACACGACATATCGAATCATATCTACAAATCGAGCCGAAGCTAACAAGTATAGTCTCGACAGCCTAGCATGCGGGGAATGGGGAGAGAAAATCGTAATTGGACTTTGAAGACTTGATATGGCCATAAGTCGTTCCAACAGGTGGAAGTGCTTACCCCACTTGGTGTGTGAGTTGCCTCCGCCCCCCCCAAGGTGCACAGCGAGTTTGAAGCAAATTGGTGAATTTTTCATTTTCAATCTTCACTAGGTTAAGGGGTCTAATTACCACCACCCGTGTAGTTTACAATGTGTATATCTGGGGCTACGAGGTGGGCAACTGTACGGGACCTGCTCTGGGTGATAGCTTAGGCCCACGGCTATAATCTGTGAGACATTTGGGCCCAGTGGCGGTCTTCCCTGTTACTGAAATTGGAGTTTTAAAACTTCAAATGGCCATAAGTCGTTCCAGCGGGTGGGCAACTGTAGCCCACTTTGTGTGTGCGTTGTACCCGGCCCCTCGCAGGTGCCCACCGAGTTTGAGGCAAATTAGAGCATTTTTCATGTTTAAGTTAAAGGGGCCT
>CM070436.1:48976301-49003000 GCA_036324595.1 Champsocephalus gunnari | reverse complement strand
TAACGTTCAGAAAGTAGCGACCTGTGTGCTCGGTATGTTGGGATCAACACACATGTGAGTCAAGCTTTTGCACACATGAACTCAATACAAAGTAGCACTCGCTGCTCCCTGACTGACGGCACTCTTCACCGATGTCTCAGGATTGCATTGACGTCCTATGAGCCACAAAGCACTGCTCTTGTTAAAAAAAAAGTCAGCGATGACGAATCCCAAACGAGGTGATCGTAAGCAGCTCGCTTCCTATTCCTCCTTATTTACCCTTATCCCTTGTTATGGGTTTGACAGTTCTGTTTGTCTTCAGTTAAATGCACTTTGTGATGTGCCTGGTTCAAAAAAATAACCTGCATATTTGACTTCTAAAGCGAACAAACGTCACGCTACAACCGTGCCCTTTTTTCAGATTCTGTTACATTAATGCTCATGTGTTGTGTTGTTATGCACTTGTTGATGCACCTTTGTCAGATGAACAATGAATACAAATTGCATGTTTTTCATCGCAGTAATATGTGTTGGTTTAAAATGTGTCATTACCCGCTTTCTACAGGCCGCTGAATGTCTGGCCCAGCTGCATTTTGTAGTTATAAAATCTGGCCCAACTGAATGTGTGATTGAATAGCCCTGCTGTAGACCATGTCAAAACAAGCAGGTCAAACGAACGGAGGAGCATTTTGATGTATTGTTCTCGAAAGCAACTGCTGTGTCAACAAAGTTGGACCTACAACCAATTCAGATCCCTCATGTCCGCAAACCTACACAGCGTTACACGGGTCAGGCTGCAGCCCACATCCATCCCGATGCCCAGTCCTTGTACAGAGTCCAATTCTACAAAGCCTTGGACACAGTGAATCCTCAATTCATCGAGAGGTTTGAACAAGCTGGAGTCCACAAGCTGCAGCAGCTTGAACGTGTGCTGCTCCACGGAGACATGGACAAGGTGGTAGAAGAGTATCCTGAATTGAATTCAAGGCTACTGCATGTTTGAGGCCAATTACACCTATGAAACCAGCTCAGATGTTGCTAGCATTATTCGGGAAATGGTGCCAGAGGTGAGAGGTCTCTTCGGTCAGGAATTCATCAATCAATAAATATAACTTAAATATGTGGGAAAATACTGTGTTTGAGATGTATCATTGAAATGAGATGTTAGCTTTTTGTTTGATATATATCGCGTCCGGTGTGAATGGACTATTAGACTCGAGTGATGCGATATATATATATATATATATATTGTATTCCAGTCTCCCTTCAGATATGTTAAGTGGCGTGCAATTCAACACAATGCAGCTCACCTCCTTCAAAGTGAAATGAAAAACCTCTGCATTTTCTTTATAGATATTAACAGAACTTAATGTCAGCTTAGTAAAAAAACATAATTATTATTTACAATGGACTACGCTTCGCTAACGGACTACTTTCCACCACTCACGGACCACACTCACCTTTCCTCTTGAAACACTGGGTGACATACGGTCGCCCTTTAGTTCCTCTCTCTCTCTTTCTTTCTCAAAGCCTGGCTTCGCGTCCTTCAGACATGGTGTTGGCCCCTTAAAAAGGGAAATCGTGAGTGAGAGAAGTGAAGACATACAACCACGCAGCTCCCGCCTTCACTCGTCTGGATCGAGCCATCTTTATAATGAAGCTTCTACATTTACAATGAATACACTCACATCTCAGGACCAATAATGATGACTAAATTCTCCTTCATCTTTAGCTCTTGAACAGTGGTAAAACAACACATGTATGGACATGTGAATGCAACAGCGCCTAGCTTAGCTGCTAACATGACAAACGGCCAGATTCTGCGGCACCACGAGGTAGCTAGCTTCAATGCTCACAGAGTTAGCCAGAACCTTCAAACAATACAACAAAGTGCAAAATACACACTTTCCTCTGACAACGAACCACGGTGATGTAATACGGATTATATATAACATGGTTGATAGATGTATCGTGCTTTGTAACTGTAATTACCTTAACAAAGGGAAATAGTGAGAGAAGTGAAGACATTCAATCACGCAGCTCCCGCCTTCACTCGTCTGGATCGAGCGAGGAAGAGCGCAGTTCAGTGTTGCCAACTCCAAAGTAAGGAAAGTCGCCATAAGTCGCTAGATGACGTCATCGCCTAATTTGCATTTCATGTAGGAGAGAGCATGGTAGAGGGGAGTACAAAAAACGTTCCCAACCCTTCAAGGATCAACACTTGAAAGCACCGGAGTTAGATCCAGACGACAGTAGATCAGACATGTCTTTCGAGTATGTTTTGAGGTTTTAACCTTTATATACACAGTCTATGGTTTTAGCGTGCTTCTTGGTGTCAGACAGCTCGGCATAGAAATCCCCCTCACTCTAAAGGCAGTATGCCCGTGTGTCATCTCCAACAAATGGCTTCAACCATCCTTTATACTCAGGGTTTGATTCCCACTCCTTTCTGTATTTTTGAGAATACAATTTAGACTGTGCCGTGATGTTCGTCCCAGAGGCACACGCACAGTGCACGAGGTGATTGAGCGACTGAGGCCGTGTGAGTCAAAGCGAAGCGAAGGCAGTTATTTATTATAGTATGAAAGTGAGTGAAGAGTGAACATTTACATTTTACATTTAAATCCCGCTCAAAACCAGGACGGCTTGGCAGTTGGCGCATGCGCAATTCATTTGCAGTCTCGACGCGGGGGAGTGTGGTTGTCTCCTCTCTGCAGGCAACGGTCAGTCTGAGCGCCTGTGTGCTTTGGGAGGGAGGCGGGGCTCACGGCAGCTGCAGAACAATACGTGAGTCTCCAAACACCACAAAAGTCCCGAATAACACCATTATAAATCGTTAGATTAGTCGTTAGTCGCTTTTGACACAAATAAGTAGCCGGTTTGGAAAGCCGCCAAATTTAACGAGAAAATCGCAACACTGGCAGTGATCTGGAGCCCCAAGGCATTACCAACAGATTAACACACAATCAGCCCATACAGTAGGATACATCTATCTCTCAGGATTGACTATTCTTGTCTGTCACAATGGCACACACGTAAGTACTAGCATCCCTGCTCACATGCTCTCACCCTCTGCTAGAAAGTGCCGTTTGGAGGCGGGACCAAACCATTACATGTAAATAGAAGGGGGTGTGCAGAGGCTTTGGATAATTAACTTTTGGAAGAAAATAAGTTAAATGAATTGTAAGTTTAGTGAGTACATTATCAATATAACGTTATATGTATGTTAATTATTGATGAATGATGAAAGGTTACTTAAACATTTTGTTCTTAATGTTCTTACATTGTTTGGGCCCCCGTGGTGAGGGTGTTTGGGGTGGCCGGGATTCAGCTGGGGGTAGCCACGGCCACTCCCAGCCACCCCCCAGCTCCGCCACTGCGTACAGATCACGAAATATGTATGTGTGTGTGTGTGCGCGCTGGTGGCTCCATACATTTAGTTTCTGAAAGTGTACGAACAAGTCTGCAGAGGGGATCGTCACCAGCTGCAGCTTCAATGATTCGGTTCCTTGGCGTTTCCACACATTCAATAAAATGTAAATACTTTTATTTATTTTCTTTACAAAGTACGGATGCTACTGGAGAGCCCAACCACGCCCTGCATCGGGAGGAGAAGCGCCCGGGCTCGGGTCGTGGCAATATCATTTGAGAAGGACAGAAAAATAAACATCTCAATAAAATAAAAATAAATCTGACTGTAGGGGACACGACCCGCCGTCCGACCCCTCGCGCCGTCTGCGGACACAAAGCAAACTAAAGACATGACGTGGTTTCTCTAATCAGACACACCTTTATGGGTTCCTAGTGTTCAAGCACGAGCATTGCATTTACATTTATTTATAAAGTGAACATGCTGCACAAAGTATAAAAAAGAAAGAATTAGAGAAACAGGCAATCATAATTAAAAAACAAACAGTTGAGGATGCTAAGCTAACCGCTAACCTCTGCAGCCCGTTGCCATGGGAACAGTTCCAGCGTTACAAACAGACGTTACACACGGACTATAACCGTTCAGAAATCAAAGAGTGTGTGATGATGATGATGATGATGGGGGGGGGGAGGGGGGACACTTCAGATCAGCATACATTAACAGTGCATTCAAAAGGCTCTCTCAGTATTCTCTGCAGGTTTGAAAGCCTTGAGGTCAGGACATCAACACTTCACATGGTTACTACTCGCTTAGATTTAGACGTTTTGACATGTGTTCCTCTCTACAGAGAACGCTGTGTACTCCGAGGGTCCGATGATGGTGGGCTGAAGGGGCAGTTTGCATGCTTTAAAGTGGGGGTGCATGATGTTCTCCTGCAGTGGGAACCAGACGCTAAGCAGAGAAGTGCTGAGGGATTACTTTAGGACATATCGGGGGAAGTGCCCGCTTTATTCAGAGCTGCCAGACGGCATTGAGAGGACCCGTCTTCCCAGCAGGAGTTCCCGGCGCCTGCCTCCGTCCGTTAGATTACGTCACGGACACAAAGCCTTCATGTGCGTCAGTCGCTCTGAAGTGTCTTTCTTTAAAAACATAATATATTTATGCTAATACTCGTTTTGTATTTGGATAACCAAAGTATTATTATCGTTATATATTTTGTTTTCTGAGAAAGAATTCAATTCTGAGTAAAAAAAGTCAGAATATTTAGATTTTGAAAAAGAAAGTCATTATTTTTGAAATGTTGAGGAAAAAAAGCAGGATTTTTAGATTTTAAGAAAATATTTAGAATTTGGAGAGAAGTCATAAAGTGGAGACGCTGAGTGCAGCCGTCTGATCCCAGGAGACGTCAGAGGAGGTGAGCGAGAGCTTTAGATCTGGACGAACTTGAAACGCATCATGTCTGATGGCACATCTATTAATCTATGAGTCTTCTCAGAGGAGCTCGGCTTCCTTCCCGTCTGTTTCTCCATCCTGTCTCACCTGCCTGTTCCCATTGCTTCCTTCCTGTCTCACCTGCCTGTTCCCATTGCTTCCTGCCTGTTCCCATTGCTTCCTGCCTGTTCCCATGCTTCCTGCCTGTTCCCATTGCTTCCTGCCTGTTCCCATTGCTTCCTGCCTGTTCCCATTGCTTCCTGCCTGTTCCCATTGCTTCCTGCCTGTTCCCATTGCTTCCATCCTGTCTCACCTGCCTGTTCCCATTGCTCAGACAACCACTTTTAAAACACCCAAACTGCCCCACACCTGCCACCAGAGGCAGCGCTGCAGCCGTGGATCCTTCCTTCTATGATAGCATGTGACGTAAACACTGGATTATACTCGGGGCTCTTTGTTGGATTTTTTTTTCTTTTTTACAAATCAGAGTTAGGCGAGACGTTAACACGGAGGGTTCAGAGATGCGTTGGCGTTACAGAGTCGGAGGCTTCAGCCCGTACTTCTTGGCCACCTCGGTCTGAGCGTAGGCGGCGTCACATAGCGAGTACAGGTGAGCCATCTCCATCTCCGACTTGGCCAGGTTTATGGCCTTGTTGAACATGTCGATCGCTCGGTCCAGGTTTCCCCTGAAGACGAGAAGAGGCTCGGGTTATTTCACTACTTTAAAGAGTCCTCTCCTGCTGATGATCAGGTGTATATCAGTGTGTAGTGTCTCTACTTTAAAGAGTCCTCTCCTGCTGATGTTCAGGTGTATATCAGTATGTAGTGTCTCTACTTTAAAGAGTCCTCTCCTGCTGATGTTCAGGTGTATATCAGTGTGTAGTGTCTCTACTTTAAAGAGTCCTCTCCTGCTGATGTTCAGGTGTATATCAGTATGTAGTGTCTCTACTTTAAAGAGTCCTCTCCTGCTGATGTTCAGGTGTATATCAGTATGTAGTGTCTCTACTTTAAAGAGTCCTCTCCTGCTGATGTTCAGGTGTATATCAGTATGTAGTGTCTCTACTTTAAAGAGTCCTCTCCTGCTGATGTTCAGGTGTATATCAGTATGTAGCGTCTCTACTTTAAAGAGTCCTCTCCTGCTGATGTTCAGGTGTGTATCAGTATGTAGTGTCTCTACTTTAAAGAGTCCTCTCCTGCTGATGTTCAGGTGTATATCAGTATGTAGTGTCTCTACTTTAAAGAGTCCTCTCCTGCTGATGTTCAGGTGTATATCAGTATGTAGTGTCTCTACTTTAAAGAGTCCTCTCCTGCTGATGTTCAGGTGTATATCAGTATGTAGTGTCTCTACTTTAAAGAGTCCTCTCCTGCTGATGTTCAGGTGTATATCAGTATGTAGTGTCTCTACTTTAAAGAGTCCTCTCCTGCTGATGTTCAGGTGTATATCAGTATGTAGCGTCTCTACTTTAAAGAGTCCTCTCCTGCTGATGTTCATAGTATAAAGTGGTTTTCCTGACCTCTGAACTTCGATGGTTCCCATGGTTTCATAAGCGAAGTCACATTTGGTGTCGATCTCGATCGCCTTGCTGATGAGATCCAGCCCGAGGTCCAGGTCCTGTTTCCACTGCAGCTGCAGCAACCTGCACACACGTCCAATCAGATCATCAGCATCAACGTCAGTATGCCTTCATATTTTAAAGGATGGATTACTGACCCCTTGTGGACATATGTGGTAGCGTTGTCTGGTTCCAGTTCGATGCACTTGTCGTACATCTCGTCGGCTTTTCCAAACTGCTGCTGATCGGTCAGAGCCTGGAGACAAACGTAAAAAACACATGTTGATGAAGAGACATGGAGAAGAGGGGACACATGTTGATGTAGAAGAGACATGGAGAAGAGAGGACACATGTTGATGTAGAAGAGACATGGAGAAGAGAGGACACATGTTGATGTAGAAGAGACATGGAGAAGAGGGGACACATGTTGATGTAGAAGAGACATGGAGAAGAGGGGACACATGTTGATGTAGAAGAGACATGAAGAAGAGGGGACACATGTTGATGAAGAAGAGACATGAAGAAGAGGGGACACATGTTGATGGAGAAGAGGGGACACATGTTGATGTAGAAGAGACATGGAGAAGAGGGGACACATGTTGATGTAGAAGAGACATGGAGAAGAGGGGACACATGTTGATGTAGAAGAGACATGAAGAAGAGGGGACACATGTTGATGTAGAAGAGACATGGAGAAGAGGGGACACATGTTGATGTAGAAGAGACATGGAGAAGAGGGGACACATGTTGATGTAGAAGAGACAGGAAGGAGAGGGGACACGCAGTGTGTGTTCTGTACCTGAGCGTACAGAGCGTATCCCTCCGCACACTTCGGGAACCTCCGGATCACGTCCTCGAACCCGTCCATGGCCGTCTGCACCTGAGACGAGTTGTTCCCCGTGTACGCCTGTCGGTACTGAACAACAGCAGGAGACACAACGCAGGACATGAAGCAGCGTCCACCCCACAGGACGCCTGCACCCTGTGAAGGACATCAAGGTGGAGGACGCTCTCTAGATGTCTTACCAGAGCGAAGCACTTCTGAGCCTGAGCGAGAGCCGAGTCCGGCCTCAGGATGATGCACTCATCGAAGTCTCCCACCGCCTCGTCCACCTGGTCCAGAAGGATCTTCAGCTGAGAGGAGACACAGCAGGTACATCAACACCGCATCCACCTGTCCTCTGTGGAGGGACACATCAGGTGCATCCACCTGTCCTCTGTGGAGGGACACATCAGGTGCATCCACCTGTCCTCTGTGGAGGGACACACAGGTGTACCTACCTGTCCTCTGTGATGGTAAACGTCGGGGTTGCGTGTGTCGATGTCGGCGGCCATGTTGAAGTCCTGAGTGGAGAGCATGGGCTGCTGCTGCTGCATGTACATGCTGCCTCGCTTTATCAGGGCGTTCGCTTTGAGCTGCAGAGAGAGAGAGAGAGGGGACAGGTGAGAGAGAGAGGACAGAGAGAGAGAGAGAGGGGGACAGGTGAGAGAGCGAGGACAGAGAGAGAGGGGACAGGTGAGAGAGAGAGGACAGAGAGAGAGGGGACAGGTGAGAGAGAGAGGACAGAGAGAGAGAGAGAGAGAGAGAGAGGACAGAGAGAGAGGGGACAGGTGAGGACAGAGAGAGAGGGGACAGGTGAGGACAGAGAGAGAGGACAGGTGAGAGAGGGGACAGGTGAGGACAGAGAGGGGACAGGTGAGGACAGAGAGAGGGGACAGGTGAGGACAGAGAGAGGGGACAGGTGAGGACAGAGAGAGGGGACAGGTGAGGACAGAGAGAGAGGGGACAGGTGAGGACAGAGAGAGGGGACAGGTGAGGACAGAGAGAGAGGGGACAGGTGAGGACAGAGAGAGAGGACAGGTGAGAGAGGGGACAGAGAGAGGGGACAGGTGAGGACAGAGAGAGAGGGGACAGGTGAGGACAGAGAGAGAGGGGACAGGTGAGGACAGAGAGAGAGGGGACAGGTGAGGACAGAGAGAGAGGGGACAGGTGAGGACAGAGAGAGAGGGGACAGGTGAGGACAGAGAGAGAGGGGACAGGTGAGAGAGAGAGGACAGAGAGAGAGAGAGAGAGAGAGGGGACAGGTGAGAGAGAGAGGACAGAGAGAGAGGGGACAGGTGAGAGAGAGAGGACAGAGAGAGAGAGAGAGAGGGGACAGGTGAGAGAGAGAGGACAGAGAGAGAGGGGCCAGGTGAGAGAGAGAGGACAGAGAGAGAGGGGACAGGTGAGAGAGAGAGGACAGAGAGAGAGAGAGAGAGGACAGAGAGAGAGGGGACAGGTGAGGACAGAGAGAGAGGGGACAGGTGAGGACAGAGAGAGAGGACAGGTGAGAGAGGGGACAGAGAGAGGGGACAGGTGAGGACAGAGAGAGGGGACAGGTGAGGACAGAGAGAGGGGACAGGTGAGGACAGAGAGAGGGGACAGGTGAGGACAGAGAGAGAGGGGACAGGTGAGGACAGAGAGAGAGGGGACAGGTGAGGACAGAGAGAGAGGGGACAGGTGAGGACAGAGAGAGAGGGGACAGGTGAGGACAGAGAGAGAGGGGACAGGTGAGAGAGAGAGGACAGAGAGAGAGAGAGAGAGAGAGAGGGGACAGGTGAGAGAGAGAGGACAGAGAGAGAGGGGACAGGTGAGAGAGAGAGGACAGAGAGAGAGAGAGAGAGGGGACAGGTGAGAGAGAGAGGACAGAGAGAGGGGACAGGTGAGAGAGAGAGGACAGAGAGAGAGGGGACAGGTGAGAGAGAGAGGACAGAGAGAGAGAGAGAGAGGACAGAGAGAGAGGGGACAGGTGAGGACAGAGAGAGAGGGGACAGGTGAGGACAGAGAGAGAGGACAGGTGAGAGAGGGGACAGAGAGAGGGGACAGGTGAGGACAGAGAGAGGGGACAGGTGAGGACAGAGAGAGGGGACAGGTGAGGACAGAGAGAGGGGACAGGTGAGGACAGAGAGAGAGGGGACAGGTGAGGACAGAGAGAGAGGGGACAGGTGAGGACAGAGAGAGAGGGGACAGGTGAGGACAGAGAGAGAGGGGACAGGTGAGGACAGAGAGAGAGGGGACAGGTGAGGACAGAGAGAGAGGGGACAGGTGAGGACAGAGAGAGAGGGGTACTGCATCCTGGTGAAATGTAATGTAGTGTCTTTGAGGTCAGCGCTGCCAGCAGCCACCGGACGGCGTGCGAGCGCCTGAGCAGGTGTGTTTGTGCCGAGCCCCTCGGTGGCCAATCGCGGAAATGGATATCGGGAAATGTTTCAACGCAAACATTAAAACACCCGCAAAGATCAGGTAACAACGAGTGCGCTGCGACGGTTGGAGAAGTGATGGACGCCGGAAGCGAGCAGCGCCAGGCAATATGTCAGAAAAATCGCAATTCGATTGCTACTACGAGTGAAAGAACTAAAGTTACATGAAGCTTCCGTTGCTTTAAAGTCGAGCTTCAGTCTGAGACTCTCCCTGATGTAGAAACACGTGATGGAACGTCTCTGACCGGACTCAGACGGTTCACCAGAGCATCTGAAGCTCCGCTGGAAGCCGTCTGGAGAGAGCAGGCACTTTCAGAGATACTTGGCAGGTGATTGGTGGAAAAAAAAGTAAAAAAAGTAAAAAAAAAGTAAAAAGTTCGTAGGCTTCGCGATTCGAGACGATGCGATTCGAGACGATGCGATTCGAGACGATGCGATTCGAGACGATGCGATTCGAGACGATGCGATTCGAGACGATGCGATTCGAGACGATGCGATGCGATTCGAGACGATGCGATTCGAGACGATGCGATGCGATTCGAGACGATGCGATTCGAGACGATGCGATTCGAGACGATTCGAGACGATTCGAGACGATGCGATTCGAGACGATGCGATTCGAGACGATGCGATTCGAGACGATGCGATTCGAGACGATGCGATTCGATAATCGCATCGTCTCGAATCGCGATTTGATTTAAAATCGATTAATCGTTCAGCCCTACTCCTGAGCGGTTCCTCGTATTCTGGTCAGAGGAATGGGGATAGCGACAGAGCGGCTGTGCGCACCTTGACGCTGGCGTCCGGCATGTCGATGACGCGGTCCAGGTCCGGCTGCGCGGACGTGGCGTTCCCGATCAGCAGGAAGAAGGTGGCGCGCAGCAGCAGCGCCTCGGCCGTGAAGCGTCCTCCCAGCTCCACCTCCTTGCTGCACTCGCTGATGATCTTATCGTAGTTCTCCTCCTCCATGAACTGCTTCGCCTTCAGGTAGCCCGAGCTGAGGACAGAGACAGAGACATCAGGAGGACACTCAGACTGAGACACATCAGGAGGGGACAGAGACATCGGGAGGAGACTCAGACAGGAGACAGAGACACATCAGGAGGAGACGGAGACACATCAGGAGGAGACTCAGACAGGAGACAGAGACATCAGGAGGGGACAGAGACATCAAGAGGAGACTCAGACAGGAGACAGAGACACATCAGAAGGAGACGGAGACACATCAGGAGGAGACTCAGACAGGAGACAGAGACACATCAGGAGGAGACTCAGACAGGAGACAGAGACATCAGGAGGGGACAGAGACATCAAGAGGAGACTCAGACAGGAGACAGAGACATCAGGGGGGGGACAGAGACATCAGGAGGGGACAGAGACATCAGGGGGGGACAGAGACAGAGACACATCAGGAGGAGACTCAGACAGGAGACAGAGACACATCAGGAGGAGACTCAGACGGAGACACATCAGGAGGAGACTCAGACAGGAGACAGAGACACATCAGGAGGAGACTCAGGAGGGGACAGAGACATCAAGAGGAGACTCAGACAGGAGACAGAGACACATCAGGAGGAGACTCAGACGGAGACACATCAGGAGGAGACTCAGACGGAGACACATCAGGAGGAGACTCAGACAGGAGACAGAGACACATCAGGAGGGGACAGAGACATCAGGAGGGGACTCAGACAGAGACACATCAGGAGGAGACTCAGACAGGAGACAGAGACACATCAGGAGGAGACTCAGACGGAGACACATCAGGAGGAGACTCAGACGGAGACACATCAGGAGGAGACTCAGACAGGAGACAGAGACACATCAGGAGGAGACTCAGACGGAGACACATCAGGAGGAGACTCAGAAAGGAGACAGAGACACATCAGGAGGGGACAGAGACATCAGGAGGGGACTCAGACAGAGACACATCAGGAGGAGACTCAGACAGGAGACAGAGACACATCAGGAGGGGACAGAGACATCAGGAGGGGACTCAGACAGGAGACAGAGACACATCAGGAGGGGACAGAGACACATCAGGAGGAGACTCAGACGGAGACACATCAGGAGGAGACTCAGACAGGAGACAGAGACACATCAGGAGGGGACAGAGACATCAGGAGGAGACTCAGACAGGAGACAGAGACACATCAGGAGGAGACTCAGATGGAGACACATCAGGAGGGGACAGAGACAGGAGAATAGGTCCATAGAGACAGAGAACATGCATGCAGTGGGGTAGGGTCTCTGACCTCTCCGTGACCTCGGCCGTCTCGCCCTCTTTGTCCTTGTCCTCGTCCTTCTTCTCGCCCTTCTGCAGCGGCTGTGAGATGATGTCGTCGGTGAAGGAGCTGAAGTAGGACTTGATGAACTGAGGAGACGGCATCATGGGCTCTCGGTTCTGAAGCAGAGAGAGAGAGGGGTTACTGAGAGGGTCCGGAGGAGGTGAGGAGAGAGAGAGAGAGAGAGAGAGAGAGAGAGAGAGGGGTTACTGAGAGGGTCCGGAGGAGGTGAGGAGAGAGAGAGAGAGAGAGAGAGAGAGAGGTTACTGAGAGGGTCCGGAGGAGGTGAGGAGAGAGAGAGAGAGAGAGAGAGAGAGAGAGAGAGAGAGAGAGAGAGAGAGAGAGAGAGAGAGAGAGAGAGAGAGAGAGAGAGAGAGAGAGAGGGAGGGGTTACTGAGAGGGTCCGGAGGAGGTGAGGAGAGGGAGAGAGAGAGAGAGAGAGAGAGAGAGAGAGGGGTTACTGAGAGGGTCCGGACGGAGGAGGTGAGGAGGCGAGGAGATGAGGGAGGGTCACCTTGTACTTGTCCTTGGCCTTCTCCTTGCCCAGCTGCTTCAGCACCTTGTCAGCCAGCAGCATGCTCTGCTGGTTCTGGAAAGCTTCCAGGATGCACACCGCCGTGACGTCTGCACACACGCACACACACACACACACACACACACAGCAGCCGGCTCAGACAGGGCGAGTAAGGGGCCGCTAAACGCCCAATGGGGTCCTGACAGAGCCTCAACCAATCAGCACAGAGCGAGAGCTCCTCCCCCTCACGAGCGGCTCCTGACCTAAAGCCCTGACACAGGGTACAGTGTTGGGCTGCTGCTAGCGTTAGCGCAGCTCGTTCCTCGTCTCATCGCTAGCATCTAGGGCTGAACGATTAATCGATATTAAATCGAAATCGCGATTCCAGATGATGCGATTATCAAATCGCATCATCTGGAATCAAAGCCTGCGATTTTTTTTTACTTTTTTTTTCTCTTCTCGTGAGTCAGTCCTCCCCACCAATCAGAAGTGCTGTGCTCCACATGCACCAGCCGTTGTTAACCAATCAGAAGTGGCCCATGATAGCAGGTGATAGACGGATTGATCCAGACGGCTTCCAGCGGAGCTTCAGATGGTTTGGTGAACCGTCTGAGTCAGGTCAGAGACGCTCCATCCCGTGTTTCCACATCAGGGAGAGTCTCTACTGGAGCTCGACTTTAAAGCAACGGAAGCTTCATGTAACTTTAGTTCTTTCACTCGTAGCTCGGGCTGCGGGGCGCTGGAGACAGGAGTACGTTGATACGACCTTCCTAGCCGGAGTTATGGCCGCATTTTACAATAAACTTCCATTGGGTCGCTTACAAATAAATATCGCAATTCGAATCGCAATATTTGTCAGAAAAATCGCAATTACATTTTTCCCCAAAATCGTGCGGCCCTGCTAGCATCCTTCATTAGTTAAAAGCACCAGGATGTGAAGGTGCGTGGATCAAACTGGACGAACAGAGGGTGCATGGCGACGCTGCTGAGGCGGCAACCGGAGAGAAACGACTCCGACAGGTTTATGATCACACATGACACCGGACTGACCTTCCAGGCACTCCCTCCGGCTCTCCAGCTTCTCCAGGGCTTTGGCCCTCCGGAACAGAGCCTTGATGTACCGAGGGTTCATGTCCACGGCCTGAGAGCAGTCCTGCACCACCTCGGCCCACTTCATCTGCAGGGTCAAACCAGAGCTCGTTAGGAACACGTTACGCCCTCGCCAAGACCCTTTGAGGACCATTTAAGGACCCTTTAAGGACCTCGCCAAGACCCTTTCAGGACCCTTTAAGGACCCTTTAAGGACCTCGCCAAGACCCTTTAAGGACCCTTTAAGGACCTCGCCAAGACCCTTTCAGGACCCTTTAAGGACCCTTTAAGGACCTCGCCAAGACCCTTTCAGGACCCTTTAAGGACCCTTTAAGGACCTCGCCAAGACCCTTTAAGGACCTCGCCAAGACCCTTTAAGGACCCTTTAAGGACCCTTTCAAGACCCTTTAAGGACCTCGCCAAGACCCTTTCAAGACCCTTTAAGGACCCTTTAAGGACCTCGCCAAGACCCTTTAAGGACCCTTTAAGGACCCTTTAAGGACCTCGCCAAGACCCTTTAAGGACCCTTTAAGGACCCTTTAAGGACCTCGCCAAGACCCTTTAAGGACCCTTTAAGGACCCTTTAAGGACCTCGCCAAGACTCTTTCAAGACCCTTTGAGGACCTCGCCAAGACCCTTTAAGGACCCTTTAAGGACCTCGCCAAGACCCTTTAAGGACCCTTTCAAGACCCTTTAAGGACCCTTTAAGGACCCTTTGAGGACCTCGCCAAGACACTTTCAAGACCCTTTGAGGACCTCGCCAAGACCCTTTCAAGACCCTTTAAGGACCCTTTAAGGACCTCGCCAAGACCCTTTCAAGACCCTTTAAGGACCCTTTAAGGACCTCGCCAAGACCCTTTAAGGACCTCGCCAAGACCCTTTAAGGACCTCGCCAAGACCCTTTCAAGACCCTTTAAGGACCCTTTAAGGACCCTTTAAGGACCTCGCCAAGACCCTTTAAGGACCCTTTAAGGACCCTTTAAGGACCCTTTAAGGACCTCGCCAAGACCCTTTAAGGACCTCGCCAAGACCCTTTCAGGACCCTTTAAGGACCTCGCCAAGACCCTTTAAGGACCCTTTAAGGATCCTTTAAGGACCTCGCCAAGACACTTTCAAGACCCTTTAAGGACCCTTTGAGGACCTCGCCAAGACACTTTCAAGACCCTTTAAGGACCCTTTGAGGACCTCGCCAAGACACTTTCAAGACCCTTTAAGGACCCTTTAAGGACCTCGCCAAGACCCTTTCAAGACCCTTTAAGGACCCTTTAAGGACCTCGCCAAGACCCTTTAAGGACCTCGCCAAGACCCTTTAAGGACCCTTTCAAGACCCTTTAAGGACCCTTTAAGGACCCTTTAAGGACCTCGCCAAGACCCTTTAAGGACCTCGCCAAGACCCTTTAAGGACCTCGCCAAGACCCTTTAAGGACCACGCCAAGACCCTTTAAGGACCTCGCCAAGACCCTTTCAAGACCCTTTCAGGACCCTTTAAGGACCTCGCCAAGACCCTTTAAGGACCTCGCCAAGACCCTTTAAGGACCCTTTAAGGACCCTTTAAGGACCTCGCCAAGACCCTTTGAGGACCTCGCCAAGACACTTTCAAGACCCTTTAAGGACCCTTTGAGGACCTCGCCAAGACACTTTCAAGACCCTTTAAGGACCCTTTAAGGACCTCGCCAAGACACTTTCAAGACCCTTTAAGGACCCTTTAAGGACCTCGCCAAGACACTTTCAAGACCCTTTAAGGACCCTTTAAGGACCTCGCCAAGACACTTTAAGGACCTCGCCAAGACACTTTCAAGACCCTTTAAGGACCTCGCCAAGACCCTTTAAGGACCCTTTGAGGACCTCGCCAAGACCCTTTAAGGACCCTTTAAGGACCTCGCCAAGACCCTTTAAGGACCCTTTAAGGACCTCGCCAAGACACTTTAAGACCCTTTAAGGACCTCGCCAAGACACTTTAAGACCCTTTAAGGACCTCGCCAAGACCCTTTAAGGACCTCGCCAAGACCCTTTAAGGACCCTTTAAGGACCTCGCCAAGACCCTTTAAGGACCCTTTGAGGACCTCGCCAAGACCCTTTAAGGACCTCGCCAAGACCCTTTAAGGACCTCGCCAAGACACTTTAAGGACCTCGCCAAGACCCTTTAAGGACCCTTTAAGGACCTCGCCAAGACCCTTTCAAGACCCTTTAAGGACCTTGCCAAGACCCTTTAAGGACCCTTTAAGGACCTCGCCAAGACCCTTTCAAGACCCTTTAAGGACCTCGCCAAGACACTTTCAAGACCCTTTAAGGACCTCGTTAAGACACTTTCAAGACCCTTTCAATAACTTGTCAAGACCTTTATGAATGCTAATGAAGTAGTACATACATACTGGAAAACATGAGTAAATAAGTTTGAATGAGAATCAGACTCCAGGTTCAGAGAACATGGTTTTAAAGCGCTCACCTTCATTGCTTCTATATTATTTATATCCATGTATAGTGTTTACAGTCCACCGGTGCTTGGACCCAGGTTGGTTTAGTGAATATAAAGTTACCCGGTGCAGACTAGGCCCTGCTATGAGGAGCAACTTCTGATGCAGCTATCCCTAAATTACAACTTAAAAAATAAAATAACATATCGCCCAGAGACTGCTGCTAGCTGAGAGTCGCCCACACATCGCCCAGAGACTGCTGCTAGCCGAGAGTCGCCCACACATCGCCCAGAGACTGCTGCTAGCTGAGAGTCGCCCACACATCGCCCAGAGACTGCTGCTAGCTGAGAGTCGCCCACACATCGCCCAGAGACTGCTGCTAGCTGAGAGTCGCCCACACATCGCCCAGAGACTGCTGCGAGCTGAGAGTCGCCCACACATCGCCCAGAGACTGCTGCTAGCTGAGAGTCGCCCACACATCGCCCAGAGACTGCTGCGAGTCGCCCACACATCGCCCAGAGACTGCCGCTAGCTGAGAGTCGCCCACACATCGCCCAGAGACTGCTGCTAGCTGAGAGTCGCCCACACATCGCCCAGAGACTGCCGCTAGCTGAGAGTCGCCCACACATCGCCCAGAGACTGCTGCTAGCTGAGAGTCGCCCACACATCGCCCAGAGACTGCTGCGAGCTGAGAGTCGCCCACACATCGACCAGAGACTGCTGCGAGCTGAGAGTCGGCCACACATCGCCCAGAGACTGCTGCGAGCTGAGAGTCGCCCACACATCGACCAGAGACTGCTGCGAGCTGAGAGTCGCCCACACATCGCCCAGAGACTGCTGCTAGCTGAGAGTCGCCCACACATCGCCCAGAGACTGCTGCTAGCTGAGAGTCGCCCAGAGACTGCTGCTAGCTGAGAGTCGCCCACACATCGACTAGAGACTGCTGCTAGCTGAGAGTCGCCCACACATCGCCCAGAGACTGCTGCTAGCTGAGAGTCGCCCACACATCGCCCAGAGACTGCTGCGAGCTGAGAGTCGCCCACACATCGACCAGAGACTGCTGCGAGCTGAGAGTCGCCCACACATCGACCAGAGACTGCTGCGAGCTGAGAGTCGCCCACACATCGCCCAGAGACTGCTGCGAGCTGAGAGTCGCCCACACATCGACTAGAGACTGCTGCTAGCTGAGAGTCGCCCACACATCGCCCAGAGACTGCTGCGAGCTGAGAGTCGCCCACACATCGACTAGAGACTGCTGCTAGCTGAGAGTCGCCCACACATCGCCCAGAGACTGCTGCTAGCTGAGAGTCGCCCACACATCGCCCAGAGACTGTTGCGAGCTGAGAGTTGCCCACACATCGACTAGAGACTGCTGCTAGCTGAGAGTCGCCCACACATCGCCCAGAGACTGCTGCGAGCTGAGAGTCGCCCACACATCGACTAGAGACTGCTGCTAGCTGAGAGTCGCCCACACATCGCCCAGAGACTGCTGCGAGCTGAGAGTCGCCCACACATCGACTAGAGACTGCTGCTAGCTGAGAGTCGCCCACACATCGCCCAGAGACTGCTGCGAGCTGAGAGTCGCCCACACATCGACTAGAGACTGCTGCTAGCTGAGAGTCGCCCACACATCGCCCAGAGACTGCTGCGAGCTGAGAGTCGCCCACACATCGACTAGAGACTGCTGCTAGCTGAGAGTCGCCCACACATCGCCCAGAGACTGCCGCTAGCTGAGAGTCGCCCACACATCGCCCAGAGACTGCTGCGAGCTGAGAGTCGCCCACACATCGCCCAGAGACTGCTGCGAGCTGAGAGTCGCCCACACATCGCCCAGAGACTGCTGCTAGCTGAGAGTCGCCCACACATCGCCCAGAGACTGCTGCTAGCTGAGAGTCGCCCACACATCGACTAGAGACTGCTGCTAGCTGAGAGTCGCCCACACATCGCCCAGAGACTGCTGCTAGCTGAGAGTCGCCCAGAGACTGCTGCTAGCTGAGAGTCGCCCACACATCGCCCAGAGACTGCCGCGAGCTGAGAGTCGCCCACACATCGACCAGATGTCTTTATTGACTTGTGAGCGTCTGAAGCCAGTTCCTTATCTCTGAACCTCGGGCGGAGGTTAGCGTGTCGTGAGGCCGGGTATAGCTTTGATCTGCTCGGGCTTCCAAACAAGAGAGAACCCAAACCCTGAACATCCTCTGAGGATCTGATAAAGTTGGTCAGACTGCAATCATCGTCACTTCGCCACTTTCCCCAGATGTCTTTATTGCCTTGCGTCTGAAGCCAGTTCCTCATCTCTGAACCCGTTCAGCCCGAGCCCGTGTTTCAGGCCTCGGGCTCCAACAGGACTTTCCCAGAACAAAGGACCAGATCTTCTGAAAGGGGAACATTAATAATCTTTGTTCTCAAAGCCATGATGAACCTGTGAGTGGGATGTGGGGAAGTCAGAATCAATATAGATGTTTTTATTTTAAAGTAAATTCGGAACACAGTAAAAAAAAATGTAACTGATCGTGTCCGTGACTCATCAGGGAGGGTCCCGAGCCCGGTGTTAAACGGGCCCCGGGGCTGAATTATTAAAGACCGTGGTACCGTCAAGCTCCGATGTTATCGGTCTTTTTATCGGTACTGGAGACATTAAAAAATATATGTCATGTGTTATTGCTACACAAACATTATATTGCAGTTTTAGTTTCGCCAACTCCGTTTCTAATTCGCATAAAGACTGCAAAATGCGTCTATGATTATTTTTAGTATTTTCGATCTTTCCAATCCAGACGAGATCTCTCGCCCCGTCTGTGTGCGAGGGGGCGGGGCAGTTTACACACACACGCTGCCACACACACACACACTGCCACACACACACACGCTGCCACACACACACACACGCTGCCACACACACACACAGCTGCCACACACACACACACACGCTGCCACACACACACAGCTGCCACACACACACACACACACGCTGCCACACACACACAGCTGCCACACACACACAGCTGCCACACACACACACACGTGTTTTGTTCACAATGTGTTTAGTTAGTTGACCTTCTTTGTTTCTCCAAAAGAACCGATAAGAGTACCGTTAAAGGACCGGGCCGATAAGCGGTATCGATAAAAGTAGTAATACCGTTAAAACCTTAACGATACCCATCCCTACTAATTATAGTGAAAACCACCTTGGATGATGGGATGGTAGACTAAAAGCTTTAAGAATCCAAACTACAACATATAAAAGTACCCTGTATTAGAGAGATTTAGAAAAGAAACACTTCGGGGTCATCTGGGTGGATTCTCCGTTCCTCTGGAACCCCCCTCGCTCGATTTGGATGATTGCCATCTCGGTCTAACCGTCTGAGCCGATGGAACCGAGGGGAAGTTCCTAAAGTCCATCTGGACATCACCCATCGGTGAACGAGTGCTGCGTAGCCAGAATGCTGCGTAGCTACCGTTAGCAGCTAATATGAAATCTCCGTTTCAGACATAAATAAGGAGGGAATCATTTCAAAGCGACACCGACACATTGGATTAATATTGGATTAACCCTCAGCAGCGTTTCTATCGTTTTAATGCCATTGAACACGACTTTCGATCAGAACACCAAGGCGAGACGATCTCCCGTGAAGCTACGTGTTCTGATCGCTCAGTGATGAAACTACGCCTAAATAATCTGTGGAACCTCGGCTTCAATCGGACATCTTGTTTGTGCAGCTACGATAAGTAATACGGGCATTCTTACCTTGAGTTCTGTGCCAAGTGTGTTAGCATCTTTTAGCATCTTGTGCTTTGACGATATGAACCGTTTTTACGGAAACAGTTAGCCGAGATTCTAGCCGATGTGAGTATGACACATCGATAGGTTTTTAAATATTAAGAAGCCCCGAGACACAGTTTCGTGAAAAAACTACCCGCAGTGAACGCCCCCTCCATTTATCATCAAACCCCCGTAGAGCCCCCCGTAGAGACACCCTGAAACCACGGGATGACCGGAGAGAGAGCCAGCAGAACTGCCTTCTCATCAATACACCCCGAACGATGTCCTGCATTCCCCATCAAATCAACATGAGGAACTTCCCCACCCCAGAACAAAGTTAACCGCTTTAAAATATGGGTTTGAAGTCCATCTGCTACGAGGATAAAGGGAACAGCCTTGACTGTTTGAAAGGGAATGCAAGGAGACATCAGATCAGATTTAAATCTAAATTGTCAGACATTTTAAAAGACCTTCGATATCAAAAACTGCATTTCAAGACCTTTCAAGGATCCTGATGAATCTCGTTTGTAATGATGCTGCAAGGACTTCATGTTTTAAGATGAAGCTCTATCAAAGTGAAGCTGCTTCCAAACCATTCTCCATGTTAACAAAAGCTTCTGCACGGATTTCAAGGTCTCCTATCGTGCTGGTTTTAGGCATATATTATGGGTGTTAGATATATAAAAATATATTAAAAATGTTCGTATTGTTCACTGTCTTTATTTGATCTTTGTGTAAAAAGCTTAAGATGCAAAATGGCCAAGTCTTGAGGAAACCCTGTAATTGCTGCCAAATGTCAATAAAAAACAAACAAAAGGTAACTCGCTGTGTGTAAAACAAAAAAGGGAAAGGGAAGGAAATGTAGTTCTGAAGGAAGAAGACTGGGAGCACGTATGAGAGATACAATGGAAAACGTCAAGTTCAGCCTTGTGGCGAGAGTTCTGTTGGAAGAACCTCCCACGGGTTTTCATTACTCCAGCCCAGAAGAGACGCTACACTAATCCCTCTGGATGCCTCACGGCAGGGGGGTCAAACTCAATTTCATCCGGGCCACATCAGCATTATGGTTGCACTCAAAGGGCCGGTTGTAACTTTAAAACTATATAAAAATACATATATAAATATATCATTAGGGCCGGGACTTTAACGCGTTAATTAAGATGAATTAATTACACAAAAATTAACGCTTTAAAAAAATTAACGCACTTTAACTTATTTTTGCACAGCGGAACGTTTCTCACTGGATGAGTTTCAGGCGTACCGATTATACTGGAGCACCAACTAACGTTCATGACTTCAGCATGGGACTTCAAACAACAACAAACCACGGTGAACAATAGTCAAACATGAACGAACAAGCTGATGAGACCGCTTTGCTCGGCCCCGTGGATGGGACACTTTGTATTAAAAGACGGACGGATGGAAGCGTCGACAAGAGCCGCAGCACATCAAGCCTAAAGTATCACCTAAATGCAAAGCATGTAGCAGTTAGCATGTAGCAGTTAGCATGTAGCAGCTAGCATGTAGCAGTTAGCATGTAGCAGTTAGCATGTAGCAGTTAGCATGTAGCAGCTAGCATGTAGCAGTTAGCATGTAGCAGTTAGCGTGTAGCAGTTAGCATGTAGCAGCTAGCGTGTAGCAGTTAGCGTGTAGCAGTTAGCGTGTAGCAGCTAGCGTGTAGCAGTTAGCGTGTAGCAGCTAGCGTGTAGCAGCTAGCGTGTAGCAGTTAGCGTGTAGCAGTTAGCGTGTAGCAGTTAGCGTGTAGCAGCTAGCGTGTAGCAGTTAGCGTGTAGCAGCTAGCGTGTAGCAGCTAGCGTGTAGCAGTTAGCGTGTAGCAGCTAGCGTGTAGCAGTTAGCGTGTAGCAGTTAGCGTGTAGCAGTTAGCGTGTAGCAGTTAGCGTGTAGCAGCTAGCGTGTAGCAGCTAGCGTGTAGCAGCTAGCGTGTAGCAGTTAGCGTGTAGCAGCTAGCATGTAGCAGCTAGCATGTAGCAGCTAGCGTGTAGCAGCTAGCGTGTAGCAGCTAGCGTGTAGCAGCTAGCGTGTAGCAGTTAGCGTGTAGCAGCTAGCGTGTAGCAGTTAGCGTGTAGCAGCTAGCGTGTAGCAGCTAGCGTGTAGCAGTTAGCGTGTAGCAGCTAGCGTGTAGCAGCTAGCATGTAGCAGCTAGCATGTAGCAGCTAGCATGTAGCAGCTAGCGTGGACGTTAGCCCGACTCCGAGTGCAAGGAACCACACCCAGACCCAACCCACACTCAACCAGAGGACTGGCTTCAGGGCCAGGATCAGTCAGTCCACGTCTGAGAGAGTAACCAGCTCCCTGGCTCTCTGCACTGCACTCGACTGTCGACCACCTGGAGTAACGTCCATGTGAAACTGCTTCTCCCTGTTCTCAGGTCAAATATGTATATTTGATTAAAAATGCGATTAATTTCGATTAATTAATTAGATTACTTTTTTAATCGAGTCCCGGCTCTAATATATCATATATATGAAATAATGTATTATATTCCATCATTGCCTCTGCTTTGGATTATCATCGGATAGGGTAATAACTTCATAATTAACTACGTCTGAAAGCAGAAGTCTTTTCAGTGCGTATGTCCCAAAATGATTTAAAAAGAAAAGCCAAATTCTGGAGAAAAAAGTAATATTCCAGATGCATTGTGGGACATGTAGTTTATGGGCAACGTGCTTCTGTACCATGTAACCGTATAATAAACATATTATATTCTTTGCAAGCTCTTGTGGGGCCGCATAAAATGAAGTCGCGGGCCGAATGTGGCCCCCGGGCCTTGAGTTTGACCCCCCTGCCTGAAGGCAACCCATGTTCATATACTCTGGTCTCGCACATCACCGAATCCTTTCTGGCAGCAGGCTCATGGAGTTTTACTAAAAGTTTTTCAGGTAGACGTTTAGATTTGAATCGTGATATTTGGGTGCTTTACCACCAGCAATGTTTTCCTCTGAAGACAGATATCCGTTTCGAGTCCCGAGTGCTGCTGCGAGAAGGCCCTCACCAGAATGTGGTGAAAACCAGGAAGCCCTGCTTGGGACGAGTGGGTCGACATCGTGTGAGATACGTTTAAGATGGAGAGGATAACCCTTGCTTTGAGACGGCAACAGGGAATGTTTTTGTCAAGGTGGGAAAAATGGATAATATACGTTTCACCGATACGCCCATCGTTTGTCGAGAAGGGACTTTTACATATTTTTGTTTTTAGTATTTTTTATTTCGATGCCCCCCTGGTTTGAGTGAGGTGCAGGTACACCCCATACCCCAGTTCGTGTTTATGTTCTTTCTATATGTGATAGCATGTGTGACGCTCAGTGAGGCCTGCATCTGTATTATCCCCAAAGATGTAGTTTGATTCAGCGTCGGAGTCTGACCTGCTGCTCGTAGGCGGCCGCTCTGTTCTGGTAGAAGGTGGACAGGTCGGTCTTCTGCTCCGTGGGGCACAGCGCGATGGCCTCCGTGTAGCACTGGATGGCGTTCTCATACTTCCCAGCCTTGAAGTATTTGTTGCCCTTGTTCTTCGCTGCCTGGGCGCGGTCCAACGGGCTCTGAGCGAGAGGGGGGAAGAAACAGTTTCATCAGAACCAGGGTCATCTCCAGGTGGGTTCACACGTACGAGGAACCTGACGTGGGGCTTCAAAGTCAAACAAAATGAAACACAGATAGCGAACTATATTAAGAACACATTACAACAAATATATAATTAACGCACAACACAAGACACCGACTCTCTGGACCCTCAGACACTCGTATACCTCCAGCCAGAGCGTTAAGGTCTGCTGACCAGCTGCTGCTGGTAGTGCCTAAAACCAGGCTGAAACCCCGAGGGCACCGAGCCTTCGCGGCGGCTGGCCCCGGGCTCTGGGACCCTCTGCCCTCCAGGTGAGGTCGGCCCGGACCCTGGGTCACTTCTTCACCTGGCCTTCGAACCACAGCAGAGCACGACTCACGACACTTCCCTGTGTTTGATTTTTATATTTGCCGTTGTAATTTATTGTCTTCTGTTTACATCGGTAGTAATGTGTTATTTATTATCTGCTTGTGCAGCTCTTTGGCTCGACCGAAGATCGTTTTTAAATGTGCTCTAGAAATAACATTTTGATTTGATTTATTGGAAACAAGATGCAACACCTTGGAGAACGCCTTTTAACACTTTGACTAGCCGTCATTCACCGTGTAACACTCTCAGACCCCGCGGACCCCCTGCTGCCGTCTGACGCGCAGAGTTCTGGATTCAAAAATATCCAAATCTAAAACATATATTAAAAAGTATCTCCAAGCCGCCTGCGTCTGACGCTCGGCTCGAGGCTCAGACAGTCCCTCTCCTGCAGTGCTCGATAGGGGTCGGTGCATGTCAACGGTCTGCTGCGTGTGATATTGCAACATTAAAGCATGTCACAGAGAGACTCTCCTATCGACCTGAACATGAGCAGATGATGTCCTCTTTAACTTCTGTCCTGCATTGTGTCCAAGTAACGTAGAAAAGCACTTTATAAACTAAACTATAATCACAACATTAGTCCTGATCTGGGTTTCCACGACGACCCGCGCACGACCAACCGGAATGTTGATGTTTAATTCGCTCCAATCGTAGAAGACCTTCCGTAAAGTCGGTGCTGCAGGCAATAGCAGACGAGTAGTGCACAGTAGGGCTGTCCCCGAATGTTCGGTCGTTGGCCTACTATCCGGTTTTCAATTTCGTTATTCGTTTATTTATTTGTAAGCGCTCTAAACGAGGAGTGGCCCGCCCGCGGCTCGAGAGCCTCCTCAGTTCATATCGAATTGTAATTGTGTTTTCTGCGCATATGTGTCCCAGCTCACAAAAGGGTTAACCACACAAGTTCCAGCCAATCGTGACAGAGTTTTCAACAAGTGCTTTAGCCAATCAGAATGCAGATCCTGCCGTACTGGAGGCGGGCTTTACTGCCCTCGCGATGTGACCGTGGAGAGATCTGCTTCCGATCGGCAGAAATACAACTCTGATAAAACCGTAATAACTCGATATGATGTCGTCAAATCAAAACGGGAATTGCAGTGGCGTGTGTGTGTGTGTGTGTGCGTGTGTGTGCGCGTATGTGTGTGCGTGCGTGCGTGTGTGTGTGTGTGTGCGTGTGTGCGTGCGTGAAGGCCTGCTCCCGGAAAGCTGGCCGCTCACACAGAAGGACTCCCGAAGTTGGTGATTTGCGGTAAAGAAATAAAGAGAGAGAAAGTGCATCTCTGGCAGTCAGAGGGTCGAGATGTCACGAGAGGAGAATTAACTCAAACACACTTCATGTATTTGTAAATGCCGGTCATGAATGAGAGAGAGAGAGAGAGAGACAGAATAAAGCCAGGCATATCTTTATGAAATGATGAGCCCTTCCACATCCTCTGCACGCCTCACAGAAGCAACATGCAGTACGATAACCGCTTTGTTGAAATGTTTTGAACTGAGAGTTTGTGAGAGACACGATATTAATGATTGACTATAACTGGCCTCTGCTCGTAGTACGGGAGGAGAGTCCATTCTGTCAATATCATGGACCGTGACATTTATAGGACATCTGGCTGAGCGGAGGTACATGTTTCTGTGAGAGGGCGTGTGTGTGTGTGGGAGGGTGTGTGTGTGTGTGTGTGTGTCAATTATTGTTCATGTTTAGATGTTCATGTTGTATGTGTGAGAGATAGAGAGGGGCACACAGAAAGGCTGAGAGCCAAAGAGAGAAGGGGAGCGAGCGGTCGGGACATGCAGCCAGCCTGGGTGTACGATGTGCTCTTTGCAGTAACAGTAAAATGGTTGGCTCTGATGGGTTGGCCCTGCTCGAGACTCAGGTCCCGTTCTCACCTAATAGTCGCTCTCCGGCGCACCTGACCACAGTTTGTTGCATCGTTTCATTTCTCAGAAGGCTCGGTTTGCGTTCACACGGCAAAACTCAAACGGACTATAAACTTTAAACACAAGTCATGTGCACGGGAATGCTGTTCACCCATTGGTCAGACGTTAAGGGGTTTAAACAAACACGCAAATCCCGGCCGTTTCTCCCGGAGCCTCCGCCATGGAGCACCGGCACTTTCTGCAGGTTATCCTCATGCAGCTGTTAGTCTGGAGATCCGCACCGAGCGGCTCCAGGGTTCGATTCAACCGGACTACAAGGCAGGTGTGAGCGGGTGCGGCTCCTTCGGGTCGGTGTGAACGCAGACCTCTGAAGTGAACTGAACAACCGGACTCTGGTGCGCCTAGAGAGGTGGTCTCGGAGCGGCTCATCTCTGGTGTGAACGCAGTCCGCAGCAACACACAGGAAGCGTATATTTACGAGAACGCGGATGTCTTCAAAATCTTTAGCGAAAGAGTGAAGTGAACAGTGTCGTGTAAAGTAAAAATGCTCCTTCAACTATACATTAAGGTCAGAGCCAGCTGTCGTCGGTGAAACGCCTCCTGACTGCAGAACCTCTCATATGGGTTATTATGTTAGTTATCGCACGTTGTCTGATCGTATACTCCGTAGAGTCCGTAGAGTCCGTTGGTCTCCAGATTAACCGCAGCATGGAAATAACCTGCCGATGCTCCATGGCGCAGGCTTCGGTAGAAATTGCCGGGATTTGCCTTTTTGCCCTTTAATGTCTGACCAATGGGTGAACAGCATTTGAACGCAAACCGAACCTTCTGAAGAATTAAGGCACGCACCGAATATCCGGAGCCCGAAAAATGGTATTCGGGACAGCCCTAGCGCAAAATACATAACACTAAACAACTAAGAACTAAGAGAAACCTCTCGTCCAGGTGAACATGAAACCTAGCTAGAGGCTGATCGGAATGTTGAAGAACCGGCACTAAGTGAAAGTGTTTAGGATTGTTTGTGTGTATTGCCCTTTCTACTGTAGATATGTATATGTACTAACTGCTATTCATTGTTTTCATTTTAATGTATTTTGTTCAAACCAACATTTAATTATGTGAATGCCTGAACCCATTGATGCGGTTACTAAATCATTTCCCAATTTAGTAAAAATAAATATCTCTTCTGACGGAATAACAATATCTAACATTACAATAACACAGGTACAGATTAACA
>CM070436.1:48966301-48971301 GCA_036324595.1 Champsocephalus gunnari | reverse complement strand
CCTGGGTTTAGGTGCCCGTAGATGGCCTGATGCAGCTTGGTCCTGGGTTTAGGTGCCCGTAGATGGCCTGATGCAGCTTGGTCCTGGGTTTAGGTGCCCGTAGATGGCCTGATGTAGCTTGGTCCTGGGTTTAGGTGCCCGTAGATGGCCTGATGTAGCTTGTCTAGTCTTATGGTCGTGCTCATCTCTTGTGTAAACAATTTGATCATAAAAATACAGTGTCTTTTTGCTAAATTGGAAATGTTTTAGAAAAGTGATAACACGAGATTGCAGACGTTTCTCAAATGGAAGCCTGATAGGTTTCCATAACTCCAATATGAGTGTGCTACCCCTGTCCATCAGAGTATTGCATTATTGCAGGTAATGCAAGTGCGTGTGCGTGTGCGTGTGCGTGTGTGTGCGTGCGTGCGTGTGTGTGTGTGTGTGTGTGTGTGAGAGATACATTGTGTGCAGCTGGGGTCAGAGGTCAACGATCCAGACGCTCCGTGTGAACAGCAGGTGCAGGAGGAAATGAAGATTCAGATTTAATAATGAATTAATATGTATCTCATCAAAACAGCAGTAACAAATATATAATATGAATGAATGTATAAAATGAAATCAAACTGATAAGAGATGTCCTCTGTCCTTTCAGAGGATGAGGTTGAATTATTTATTCACGTGTTTATTTTGTTTTATTTTTTGGTTTTAATTTAGATTTTTGGGCTAATTATGTGATTAAGTTGAGCAGAGTTTGATTAAACTCCTGATGTTGGATTATCATCGGGTGTTTTCTACTGGTTAATGAATGATATGCCTGTTTGATCATGTATTGTTTGTGCAAAGCAAAGCAGTTCACAGCCAACTGAAGCAGCTGCAGAGCGCAGCGCTGGCCGCCAGGGGGCAGTGTCTCCATTCAGTAAAGCGGGGCTGTTATTGAAATGTTGTGATTTGTAAGACTATCTCATCGAGAGAAGCCCTGCGTGTTTCCTCTCAGCTTCGCTCTGACAGGTGAAGGCCAGGTGGAAACAACCTCTCCTCCTCCTCCCTTCCTCATTCCTTCATTCCTTCCCTTGAACCCTGACCTCCTCCCTGTGATGCCTTCAGTGTCACATTCAAACCAAGCTTCACACAGAGATGTTTGCTCAGTGGTCAATAGTAATAGTCGTTCTGAGATGTTGCCCCAATGAGCTCCAGTCGGCCGGTTCGAATCCTGAGCCGAACATTCAGGCGCTTTCCTCCCCCTGCCTCCCCTTCAACTCTTTACATCTCAAAGGCCACAGAAATACCTTTAAAACATCTGGGTTATTTAACGAGAAGTCAAATGCTGAGACTTTCTGAAAAAAAGTCACTGTTTAAAGATCTTTGAGAAAAAAGTCAGAATTCTAAAGATTTTCGATAAAAAGAAGAATTTATCGAAAAACTTCGTTTCACATTTCATCAGTCTTGGTCCCTCTGTTCCCGTCTGTAACTCGTCGGGGCGGACATGGTGTCAGGTTCGACCATCAACTCAGTTTAGACATTCAATCCTGCTTTTTCAGATCTCAGATGATTTTTTATGATTTTCAGAAAAAATTAAGCAACAACGCCCCCTAGCTGTGATATACTGACCATATGCCACGCCCCCTAGCTGTGATATACTGACCATATGCCACGCCCCTAGCTGTGATATACTGACCATATGCCACGCCCCCTAGCTGTGATATACTGACCATATGCCACGCCCCTAGCTGTGATATACTGACCATATGCCACGCCCCCTAGCTGTGATATACTGACCATATGCCACGCCCCTAGCTGTGATATACTGACCATATGCCACGCCCCCTAGCTGTGATATACTGACCATATGCCACACCCCTAGCTGTGATATACTGACCATATGCCACGCCCCTAGCTGTGATATACTGACCATATGCCACGCCCCTAGCTGTGATATACTGACCATATGCCACGCCCCCTAGCTGTGATATACTGACCATATGCCACGCCCCTAGCTGTGATATACTGACCATATGCCACGCCCCTAGCTGTGATATACTGACCATATGCCACGCCCCCTAGCTGTGATATACTGACCATATGCCACGCCCCTAGCTGTGATATACTGACCATATGCCACGCCCCCTAGCTGTGATATACTGACCATATGCCACGCCCCTAGCTGTGATATACTGACCATATGCCACGCCCCCTAGCTGTGATATACTGACCATATGCCACGCCCCCTAGCTGTGATATACTGACCATATGCCACGCCCCCTAGCTGTGATATACTGACCATATGCCACGCCCCTAGCTGTGATATACTGACCATATGCCACGCCCCCTAGCTGTGATATACTGACCATATGCCACGCCCCCTAGCTGTGATATACTGACCATATGCCACGCCCCTAGCTGTGATAAACTGACCATATGCCACGCCCCCTAGCTGTGATATACTGACCATATGCCACGCCCCCTAGCTGTGATATACTGACCATATGCCACGCCCCCTAGCTGTGATACACTGACCATATGCCACGCCCCTAGCTGTGATATACTGACCATATGCCACGCCCCTAGCTGTGATATACTGACCATATGCCACGCCCCCTAGCTGTGATATACTGACCATATGCCACGCCCCCTAGCTGTGATATACTGACCATATGCCACGCCCCCTAGCTGTGATACACTGACCATATACCAAGCCTCCTAGCTGTGATATACTGACCATATGCCACGCCCCCTAGCTGTGATATACTGACCATATACCACGCCCCCTAGCTGTGATATACTGACCATGTGCCACGCCCCCTAGCTGTGATATACTGACCATATACCACGCCCCCTAGCTGTGATATACTGACCATGTGCCACGCCCCCTAGCTGTGATATACTGAGCATATACCACGCCCCCTAGCTGTGATATACTGACCATATGCCACGCCCCCTAGCTGTGATATACTGACCATACGCCACGCCCCCTAGCTGTGATACACTGACCATATGCCACGCCCCCTAGCTGTGATATACTGACCATATGCCACGCCCCTAGCTGTGATATACTGACCATATGCCACGCCCCCTAGCTGTGATATACTGACCATATGCCACGCCCCCTAGCTGTGATATACTGACCATATGCCACGCCCCTAGCTGTGATATATTGACCATATGCCACGCCCCCTAGCTGTGATATACTGACCATATGCCACGCCCCTAGCTGTGATATACTGACCATATGCCACGCCCCTAGCTGTGATATACTGACCATATGCCACGCCCCTAGCTGTGATATACTGACCATATGCCACGCCCCCTAGCTGTGATATACTGACCATATGCCACGCCCCCTAGCTGTGATATACTGACCATATGCCACGCCCCCTAGCTGTGATATACTGACCATATGCCACGCCCCCTAGCTGTGATATACTGACCATATGCCACGCCCCTAGCTGTGATAAACTGACCATATGCCACGCCCCCTAGCTGTGATATACTGACCATATGCCACGCCCCCTAGCTGTGATACACTGACCATATGCCACGCCCCCTAGCTGTGATATACTGACCATATACCAAGCCTCCTAGCTGTGATATACTGACCATATGCCACGCCCCTAGCTGTGATATACTGACCATATGCCACGCCCCCTAGCTGTGATATACTGACCATATGCCACGCCCCCTAGCTGTGATATACTGACCATATGCCACGCCCCCTAGCTGTGATATACTGACCATATGCCACGCCCCTAGCTGTGATATACTGACCATATGCCACGCCCCTAGCTGTGATATACTGACCATATGCCACGCCCCCTAGCTGTGATATACTGACCATATGCCACGCCCCTAGCTGTGATATACTGACCATATGCCACGCCCCTAGCTGTGATATACTGACCATATGCCACGCCCCCTAGCTGTGATATACTGACCATATGCCACGCCCCTAGCTGTGATATACTGACCATATGCCACGCCCCTAGCTGTGATATACTGACCATATGCCACGCCCCCTAGCTGTGATATACTGACCATATGCCACACCCCTAGCTGTGATATACTGACCATATGCCACGCCCCTAGCTGTGATATACTGACCATATGCCACGCCCCTAGCTGTGATATACTGACCATATGCCACGCCCCCTAGCTGTGATATACTGACCATATGCCACGCCCCTAGCTGTGATATATTGACCATATGCCACGCCCCCTAGCTGTGATATACTGACCATATGCCACGCCCCTAGCTGTGATATACTGACCATATGCCACGCCCCCTAGCTGTGATATACTGACCATATGCCACGCCCCCTAGCTGTGATATACTGACCATATGCCACGCCCCCTAGCTGTGATATACTGACCATATGCCACGCCCCCTAGCTGTGATATACTGACCATATGCCACGCCCCTAGCTGTGATAAACTGACCATATGCCACGCCCCCTAGCTGTGATATACTGACCATATGCCACGCCCCCTAGCTGTGATACACTGACCATGTGCCACGCCCCCTAGCTGTGATATACTGACCATATACCAAGCCTCCTAGCTGTGATATACTGACCATATGCCACGCCCCTAGCTGTGATATACTGACCATATGCCACGCCCCCTAGCTGTGATATACTGACCATATGCCACGCCCCCTAGCTGTGATATACTGACCATATGCCACGCCCCCTAGCTGTGATACACTGACCATATACCAAGCCTCCTAGCTGTGATATACTGACCATATGCCACGCCCCCTAGCTGTGATATACTGACCATATACCACCCCCCCTAGCTGTGATATACTGACCATGTGCCACGCCCCCTAGCTGTGATATACTGACCATATACCACGCCCCCTAGCTGTGATATACTGACCATGTGCCACGCCCCCTAGCTGTGATATACTGAGCATATACCACGCCCCCTAGCTGTGATATACTGACCATATGCCACGCCCCCTAGCTGTGATATACTGACCATACGCCACGCCCCCTAGCTGTGATACACTGACCATATGCCAC
>CM070436.1:48943801-48961301 GCA_036324595.1 Champsocephalus gunnari | reverse complement strand
GTCTCTTTTTGTTGGTCTCTTTTTGTTGTCTCTTGTTGTTGTCTCTTTTTGTTGTCTCTTGTTGTTGTCTCTTTTTGTTGTCTCTTTTTGTTGGTCTCTTTTTGTTGTCTCTTGTTGTTGTCTCTTTTTGTTGTCTCTTGTTGTTGTCTCTTTTTGTTGTCTCTTGTTGTTGTCTCTTTTTGTTGTCTCTTGTTGTTGTCTCTTGTTGTTGTCTCTTTTTGTTGTCTCTTGTTGTTGTCTCTTTTTGTTGTCTCTTTTTGTTGTCTCTTTTTGTTGTCTCTTTTTGTTGTCTCTTTTTGTTGTCTCTTTTTGTTGTCTCTTGTTGTTGTCTCTTTTTGTTGTCTCTTTTTGTTGTCTCTTTTTGTTGTCTCTTGTTGTTGGTCTCTTGTTGTTGTCTCTTTTTGTTGTCTCTTGTTGTTGTCTCTTTTTGTTGTCTCTTGTTGTTGTCTCTTTTTGTTGTCTCTTGTTGTTGTCTCTTGTTGTTGTCTCTTTTTGTTGTCTCTTGTTGTTGTCTCTTTTTGTTGTCTCTTTTTGTTGTCTCTTTTTGTTGGTCTCTTTTTGTTGTCTCTTGTTGTTGTCTCTTTTTGTTGTCTCTTTTTGTTGTCTCTTGTTGTTGTCTCTTTTTGTTGTCTCTTTTTGTTGTCTCTTGTTGTTGTCTCTTTTTGTTGTCTCTTTTTGTTGGTCTCTTTTTGTTGTCTCTTGTTGTTGTCTCTTTTTGTTGTCTCTTGTTGTTGTCTCTTTTTGTTGTCTCTTTTTGTTGGTCTCTTTTTGTTGTCTCTTGTTGTTGTCTCTTTTTGTTGTCTCTTGTTGTTGTCTCTTTTTGTTGTCTCTTGTTGTTGTCTCTTTTTGTTGTCTCTTGTTGTTGTCTCTTGTTGTTGTCTCTTTTTGTTGTCTCTTGTTGTTGTCTCTTTTTGTTGTCTCTTTTTGTTGTCTCTTTTTGTTGTCTCTTGTTGTTGTCTCTTTTTGTTGTCTCTTTTTGTTGTCTCTTTTTGTTGTCTCTTGTTGTTGTCTCTTTTTGTTGTCTCTTTTTGTTGTCTCTTTTTGTTGTCTCTTTTTGTTGTCTCTTGTTGTTGTCTCTTTTTGTTGTCTCTTTTTGTTGTCTCTTGTTGTTGTCTCTTTTTGTTGTCTCTTTTTGTTGTCTCTTTTTGTTGTCTCTTTTTGTTGTCTCTTTTTGTTGTCTCTTTTTGTTGTCTCTTGTTGTTGTCTCTTTTTGTTGTCTCTTTTTGTTGTCTCTTGTTGTTGTCTCTTGTTGTTGTCTCTTTTTGTTGTCTCTTTTTGTTGTCTCTTTTTGTTGGTCTCTTTTTGTTGTCTCTTTTTGTTGTCTCTTTTTGTTGTCTCTTTTTGTCGAGTCCTCCTCTCAGAGAAGAAGTTCAGCGACTCTGCCTCCAGCCCGGAGCTTCAATAGCAGCGCGGCAGGGGAGGGACGCACTGCCAGGATCACACACACACTCTCTCACACACTCTCTCACACACTCTCTCACACTCTCTCACACACTCCTGCCCACCAGAGACCAGCTCAGTCCGAGAGAAGCTGCACTCAGAGCAGGACCCGGACCACAGAGGACTTACAGCCGCGGGACTTGCTGCAGTTTCTCCGCCACTTTGTTTCTGCTCTCCTCGGAGGTTTCAGAGGAAGAAGAGGAAGAAGAGGAGTCAGTAAAGAGGAAGAAGAGGAGTCAGTAAAGAGGAAGAAGAGGAGTCAGTAAAGAGGAAGAAGAGGATCCGCGTGCAGACTCTGGAAGGTAAGACATGTTGGAGATCTGGGTTTGATCCGGAGCTGCTGGGAAGGATCCGACTGAGCTTCCTCCTCTCCTCTGTCGCTGCTCCGCGGAGGGGAAGAGCTCCGCGCGCGGCACTCCGGAAAGTTTCCAACCAACCCGAGCTCTGATGCGTTTTTAATCTTTATACTTTAATGTCCGTTAAATGAACATGTCATGGAAATGTGTCTTAGGCTCCGGCGAACAGACAGCAGAGCCTCAGAGCAGTGCCCTCTCACTCGGAGGGAACCGCTCTGAGGGCTCTCAGCGTCAGCTCTTCCACTGGCTGCGGTCCAGTCAAAGAGCCCTTGTATTACATATAAACAAAGTACCACCATGCACGCGCTGTGCGTCCCGTGCGAAGTGAGCAGAACTGCACTTTGGGTAAAGCTGATCCACCTTCGCGCACCTGTACGAGCTGCGCGTGATGAGCTGATGAGTTGATTCTATACTTCTAACATGCTCTGTGCAGACAGCAGAGCTGTGTGTGGGGGCAGGTCTGTGCCGGGGCGCGGGGCTCTGGTGGGGGGCGCACCCGCGCGACGTGGAGCCGTGGAGCCTCCCCTCCGCGCGGCTTCTCAGGGGAATGGACAAAAAGTCTTAAAATGGGGAAGGTCTGCATACCGTAACTAAACCGTGATTAGCATATGAACACTGTCCGACTCAAAGAGCTCTGCGGAGACAGTGTGTGTGCGTGCGTGTGTGTGCGTGCGTGTATGTGTGTGTGTGTGTGTGTGTGTCACACACACACACACACACACACACACACACACACACAGATCACTGCTGCAACATGCACCTTTTCATTTCCTCTAACTCCACTCGGCTCCAGCAGCACCGCGCGCTCTCACTGCTCGCAGCCGCTCGTGGCGCTCCTCAGGCGGCCTCGCGCTGCCGGGTCCCGCTGAGGCTCCGGAGGACGGGTGACTTTCCCATCGGGCACTTCCTCTTTCTCTAATCACCCCCTGCGCACAATGCCGAGACATCAGTCACACACACACACACACACCCTCATGTCTGTCTGAATGAGACGACCTGACCCTCTGCACACACACACACACACACACACACACACACACACACACACATTCCTGCATGCAGTGTTAAATGCAAGCTTCGGAGATGGAGTCTAAGGAAGGAAACTGGGCTCTCCTTCCCATGATGCTTTGTGCCAGCCTTCTGTGGTTCTGATGATGTGGAGAGCTGTGAGTGATGTTGTGGACGAGAGGAGGAGGAGACGGTGGAGGAATGCTCTCTCACACACACACACACACACGCACACGCACACACGCACGCACACGCACACACACACACAAATAGAAACTAACTCCAGCACGGATATATGGACAGGGTGTGTATGCGTGTGTGTGTGTGTGTGTGTGTGCACATGCGCATGTAAGCAAAGATAGATGTGGATGCCTGGTGTAAAGGACATTCAGTTTGTAGCAGCAAAGCAGGAACAAGCACACACACACACACACACACACACACACACACACACACACACACACACACACACACACACACACACACACACACACACACACACACACACACACACACCACACACACACACACACACACACACACACACACACACACACACACACACACACACACACACACACACACACACACACACACACACACACACACACACACACACACACACACACACACACACACCCCTTCATGGACATATTGTGTTGCTTTGATCACAATTAGATTTTTAATGACTTTATATTCCTGAAACACGCCTGAGTGTCCTGCCCGACGTCAGAGCGCTACGGAAGAGGACGAGGGACAAACTTAACGTAATAGCTGATTGAGTTCTGACTGAAAGTGCAGTTTCTGAGCCTGAAGTGAACTCGGAGGAAAACAACTGACTTTTGGTCAAAACTCAATCCCGTTATTCCCTGCCTGTGTCCCTTCTCCCCCCCCGTAGGGCCCGGTCTGCTAAAGAGCCATTGCTAATCCTCTTCCCTCTCGTGTCAGAGATGGAAGTGAAAGCAGACCCTCCTCTCACACATGAGGGATGTTTTTACCCACAATGCTTTGCTAACGCCGTGTGAAGTGGAAGCTGTGAAACAAAGTCGACACGACTGCGGCGTCGTTAACGTGATCTCTTCCAGATGATACGAGACATGATGTCGTCTTAGATTCAGGACTCTTTAAAGTGCAGACACCACACACTGATACACACCTGAACATCAGCAGGAGAGGACTCTTTAAAGTGCAGACACTACATACTGATACACACCTGAACATCAGCAGGAGAGGACTCTTTAAAGTAGAGACACTACACACTGATATACACCTGAACATCAGCAGGAGAGGACTCTTTAAAGTGCAGACACTACATACTGATACACACCTGAACATCAGCAGGAGAGGACTCTTTAAAGTGCAGACACTACATACTGATACACACCTGAACATCAGCAGGAGAGGACTCTTTAAAGTAGAGTCACTACATACTGATATACACCTGAACATCAGCAGGAGAGGACTCTTTAAAGTAGAGACACTACACACTGATACACACCTGAACATCAGCAGGAGAGGACTCTTTAAAGTAGAGACACTACATACTGATCTACACCTGAACATCAGCAGGAGAGGACTCTTTAAAGTAGAGACACTACATACTGATATACACCTGAACATCAGCAGGAGAGGACTCTTTAAAGTAGAGACACTACATACTGATATACACCTGAACATCAGCAGGAGAGGACTCTTTAAAGTAGAGACACTACACACTGATACACACCTGAACATCAGCAGGAGAGGACTCTTTAAAGTAGAGACACTACATACTGATATACACCTGAACATCAGCAGGAGAGGACTCTTTAAAGTAGAGACACTACACACTGATACACACCTGAACATCAGCAGGAGAGGACTCTTTAAAGTAGAGACACTACATACTGATATACACCTGAACATCAGCAGGAGAGGACTCTTTAAAGTAGAGATGCTACATACTGATATATACCTGAACATCAGCAGGAGAGGACTCTTTAAAGTAGAGACACTACATACTGATATACACCTGAACATCAGCAGGAGAGAACTCTTTAAAGTAGAGACGCTACATACTGATATACACCTGAACATCAGCAGGAGAGGACTCTTTAAAGTAGAGACACTACATACTGATATACACCTGAACATCAGAGGAGAGGACTCTTTAAAGTAGAGACACTACATACTGATGTACATCTGAACATCAGCAGGAGAGGACTCTTTAAAGTAGAGACACTACATACTGATATACACCTGAACATCAGAGGAGAGGACTCTTTAAAGTAGAGACACTACATACTGATGTACATCTGAACATCAGAGGAGAGGACTCTTTAAAGTAGAGACGCTACATACTGATATACACCTGAACATCAGCAGGAGAGGACTCTTTAAAGTAGAGACACTACATACTGATATACACCTGAACATCAGCAGGAGAGGACTCTTTAAAGTAGAGACACTACATACTGATATACACCTGAACATCAGCAGGAGAGGACTCTTTAAAGTAGAGACACTACATACTGATATACACCTGAACATCAGCAGGAGAGGACTCTTTAAAGTAGAGACACTACACACTGATATGCACCTGAACATCAGCAGGACAGGACTCTTTAAAGTAGAGACACTACATACTGATATACACCTGAACATCAGCAGGAGAGGACTCTTTAAAGTAGAGACACTACACACTGATATGCACCTGAACATCAGCAGGACAGGACTCTTTAAAGTAGAGACACTACATACTGATATACACCTGAACATCAGCAGGAGAGGACTCTTTAAAGTAGAGACACTACATACTGATATACACCTGAACATCAGCAGGAGAGGACTCTTTAAAGTAGAGACACTACACACTGATATGCACCTGAACATCAGCAGGAGAGGACTCTTTAAAGTAGAGACACTACATACTGATATACACCTGAACATCAGCAGGAGAGGACTCTTTAAAGTAGAGACACTACACACTGATATACACCTGAACATCAGCAGGAGAGGACTCTTTAAAGTAGAGACACTACATACTGATATACACCTGAACATCAGCAGGAGAGGACTCTTTAAAGTAGAGACACTACACACTGATATGCACCTGAACATCAGCAGGACAGGACTCTTTAAAGTAGAGACACTACATACTGATATACACCTGAACATCAGCAGGAGAGGACTCTTTAAAGTAGAGACACTACACACTGATATACACCTGAACATCAGCAGGAGAGGACTCTTTAAAGTAGAGACACTACACACTGATATACACCTGAACACCAGCAGGATGTCCTAGAGTCGTAAAGGTGGAGAAAGGGTTGTAAATGCTTTGAACGGAAAGCTTGTTTACCATGTGTGATGACATCAGTGCTGTGCGGGTGGTGTGTTCAGGGAGCGTGGGACAAACCCCCTCTGAGCTTTGTTTATCGACGTGTCTTTGTTCAGAGTGACAGAAAGATAAGATCTCCTCTTCCTCTGAAGACAGGTTCTCTCTGCGGGTCCTAGAGAGCAGAAGGAGCGTCGCGTCGAGGGGCACGCGGACTCTGCCGGTACTCATCTCAAACAACTCTTAAACTACTCTCAAACAACTCTTAAACTACTCTCAAACAACTCTTAAACTACTCTTACTTAAGTACAAAAGGATCTGCAGCGAACTCTCAACCAAGACATGTTTTAGTGACGACGTCCACCGGCTGCGGCAGAAGACTCTTTACTTTAGATCAGTGTTTCGTAGTAAACTGCAGAGCGATGTGTATATTATATAATATAAGAATATAACGATAGGAGAGGTAGTGAGGGTACAGTGTGCGCAGTATGAGCAGCTAGGAAGTGCCTCAAAGTAGTACACAAGTTGAGTCTCAGCAGAGAGTCTGTCGGAGGAGACGAGAGGAACGTGTGAGACAGAAAGAGATTATCTGTTGATGTAAAGCGCGATCAAGAGGGAGAAAGGGGGAGAGGGGGGGAGGGGTCATTAAAAGGACACCCTCTCTCTTGCAGTAAATGGCAGCAAAGTATCTGGCTAATCTGCCATCATTACCCTGATTACATCTCCGGGGATAACGTTCCCATCAGCTGCAATCAATGCAGGGGAATCAATAGAGAGCTACAGCGCGCGCGCACACACACGCACACACACACGCGCGCACACACACACACCCAGGCCCGGTGCTACGGGGGTGCATAAGGGTGCATTGCACCCTCATTTGAAAAACGAAAAGTGAAAAAAAAATGTAAAAGTGGAAAAATATATATATATATAAAGTGCAAAAAATATTACATATATAATAACAATAATAATAATTGTAGTCATAATAACAATAATAAGAAGAATATAGTCAATGATGGACATCAGAAAATGGTTAAAACAACCAGCCCTTATCGCCAGCAGTAACACTGCATCTACTGCAGGTAATAACAGTTCAGATCATGGGGACACTGTCGCGGACACTAACTTCCTCCCGCCCGACTCGCCGGCTTTGCCCGCCTCGCCCACGCCTCGCCCACGCCTCGCCCAGGTGGAGCAGCCGCAGCCGTCTTCGTTGCCCCAAACACCACCACCCGTCGGCGGCCCGCAAGTGCCAGAGGACCTCTGAGAGAACAGAGCCAGCCCAGGTGTATTTAAAAAAGTACCAACTCGCCTGTCCAGCGGGGCGAGGCGCTCATTGTGCAGCTCACGGTCTCAAAACAGAGATTGGCTGGAATATTCATGTGGAAAAGATGCCATCTTCTGCATGTCGACATTTCGGTTCAAGTACGTCAGATGCCTTCACCACGACTGTACCAGAGTACCAACCGCTGTCTCCTGGTACTCATCTGAGTAACTCACTCACTAACAATGAAATACTATATGACAGTAAAACAAAAATACAGTTTAAAAGGGGAGTGATTTGTAAAATATTCATGTTTCATCTGGTGTTGAGAGGTATCCATAGATCTCTTAATGTTGCTCTCAAAGTAACCAGATTGATGCTTTCAACTTCAATATTCAAAATAAAATCTTCCCGGGGGAGCATGCCCCCGGACCCCCCTAGAGGAGGTGAGGACCCCCTTAGAGGGTGCTAGGTCCACTCCCCACTTATAAAAATAGCACTTTACCCCTGCACCCTCTCTAATCTCAGATGCACCCTGAGTCCTTTTGTTCTGGAACCGGGCCTGACACACACACACACGCACACACACACACACACACACACTGCAATACAACTCAAACCACAGGGATTTAGGGATTTTAATGTCAAGCGTTTTATTAAGAAGTGCTGGAGTTTATAGCGAAAGCTTTTCCTTCACGCGTCTGTGTTTAAATGTTTAAATCCCCTCCCTTCCTCCGCTCACTTTAAGTGTTAATTAAGGTTCAAACTGAGAGGAGGAGAAGCGAGGAAACACATTTAACATCAAATAAAAGTGGAGTAAAGACCGTGTCTGCTGCCAACACGCTGCGCTCTGCGGAGAGGAAGGATGAAGAAGCCAAAAGACGAAAAGCCATTCTGACATCGTGACAACAGGCCTTCCCCCGACTCTCACTCAGCCTGACGAGCGGAGCTAGTTAGTCGAGAAGTGAGATGATCCCGTCTCTATGCTAAATACAAGCTGATCTAAATTAGCATAAACACAAGCAAACATTGTATTTGTGATTAAGGGTTTTTACATGAATCCCTGAATGTTCTCCCGGCACGTCGTGTTGTCGTCACGAAATCAATGTAATCTATTGATTCGTGTTCTCCGGCACGACTTTCCCCTTTTTCTCGTCTGATTTAAAAAGCAATGTATTTCGTTTGGTACGTTTCGTGCCCGCACCTCGTCTTTCTGTCCGGTCGCGTCGTGGAAGACCGGAAGCCGTGGGGTTCATAAAAACATGTTCTTACTCGATATCTAACTCTAATTTGTTATTATTTACATTGCTTTTAAAATCGTTCTGTGACACGAAGACAATGGAAAACGCTGTTGGTGCACGAATCAATAGATTACATTCGTGACACGAAATGCCGTGAGACTGGGTTGGATTGCTTTGTCAAAGAAATAGTTTAACATCTTGGGAAGTACACGACTTTGTTTCTCGTCAAGGTTGAATTGAGAACACTGATCAGACGCTCGTGTCTGTGCTGAGCAGTGACGAGCGTAGCGCCTCAACGACAGGCTGGCTTCTCCTCACAGTGATCAAGATGTGTTTGTTTTGACTGGAAAGGACTGAAGTCTGGATCTGGACCCTCACTTGTTCTCGTGTTCAGAGTTTAATAAGAAGATTGATTACGCTTTAATGTCTGTATGCTAATTAATCTAAACGTAGCATAAACACTGGAAACAGCTAACAGCTAGCCTAGCTTCGTCTACAAGGTCTGTTATCTGTTTGTTAGGAATAGTTGAACATCTTGGGAAGAACCCTAACTAGTTATCTTGATGAACGAGAAGATGGGTTTGACTGTTTGCTAAATATTAGATTATCTAAACGTAGCATGAAGACTGCAAACAGGCAGCTAGCCTAGCTTTGTCTAAATGCTTTAAAACATCCATCTCTTATCACTAAGATACTTTTGGATTAGGAATAGTTTGACATCTTGGAAAGTTTGTTATCTTATTGAGAGTTCGATGTGAAGATCTCTCTCATGCTCTTACATGAAATAAAGAGCTAGTCACATGGGTGGTTAGCTTAGCTTAGCATCAAGACTTGCAACAGGGGGAAACCGGCAGGGGCTCAGTCAGTAGGGGCTTGGACTGGGAGCTGTAGGGACAAGTCCCCGACCTAAATATGGAGAGTGGTCTGCTACTTGGAGAGGTCCCAGTTCACCTCCTGCCCTGCCGTGGTGCCCTTGAGCAAGGCACCGGACATCCTGGTGCTAGACTCCTGGTGCTAGACTCCTGGTGCTAGACTCCTGGTACTAGACTCCTGGTGCTAGACTCCTGGTGCTAGACTCCTAGTGCTAGAGTCCTGGTGCTAGACTCCTAGTGCTAGACTCCTGGTGCTAGACTCCTGGTGTTAGACTCCTGGTTCTAGCCTCCTAGTGCTAGCCTCCTGGTGCTAGACTCCTGGTGCTAGACTCCTGGTGTTAGACTCCTGGTTCTAGACTCCTGGTTCTAGACTCCTGGTTCTAGCCTCCTGGTGCTAGAATCCTGGTGCTAGACTCCTGGTGCTAGACTCCTAGTGCTAGACTCCTGGTGCTAGACTCCTGGTACTAGACTCCTGGTGCTAGACTCCTAGTGCTAGAGTCCTGGTGCTAGACTCCTAGTGCTAGAGTCCTGGTGCTAGACTCCTGGTGTTAGACTCCTGGTTCTAGCCTCCTAGTGCTAGCCTCCTGGTGCTAGACTCCTGGTGCTAGACTCCTGGTGTTAGACTCCTGGTTCTAGACTCCTGGTTCTAGACTCCTGGTGCTAGAATCCTGGTGCTAGACTCCTGGTGCTAGACTCCTGGTGCTAGACTCCTGGTACTAGACTCCTGGTACTAGACTCCTGGTGCTAGACTCCTGGTGTTAGACTCCTGGTTCTAGACTCCTGGTTCTAGACTCCTGGTGCTAGAATCCTGGTACTAGACTCCTGGTGCTAGACTCCTGGTGCTAGACTCCTGGTACTAGACTCCTGGTGCTAGACTCCTGGTACTAGACTCCTGGTGCTAGACTCCTGGTGCTAGACTCTTAGTGCTAGACTCCTGGTTCTAGACTCCTGGTGCTAGACTCTTAGTGCCAGACTCCTGGTGCTAGACTCCTGGTGCTAGACTCTTAGTGCTAGACTCCTGGTGCTAGACTCCTGGTGCTAGACTCCTGGTGCTAGACTCTTAGTGCCAGACTCCTAGTGCTAGACTCCTGGTGCTAGAGTCCTGGTGCTAGACTCCTAGTGCTAGACTCCTAGTGCTAGACTCCTGGTACTAGACTCCTGGTACTAGACTCCTGGTGCTAGACTCCTGGTACTAGACTCCTGGTGCTAGACTCCTGGTACTAGACTCCTGGTCCTAGACTCCTGGTCCTAGACTCCTGGTGCTAGACTCCTGGTACTAGACTCCTGGTGCTAGACTCCTGGTACTAGACTCCTGGTCCTAGACTCCTGGTGCTAGACTCCTGGTGCTGACTCCTGGTCCTAGACTCCTGGTGCTAGACTCCTGGTGCTGACTCCTGGTGCTAGACTCCTGGTGCTAGACTCCTGGTTCTAGACTCCTGGTGCTAGACTCCTGGTGCTAGACTCCTGGTGCTAGACTCCTGGTCCTAGACTCCTGGTGCTAGACTCCTGGTGCTAGACTCCTGGTGCTAGAGTCCTGGTGCTAGACTCCTGGTGCTAGACTCCTAGTGCTAGACTCCTGGTGCTAGACTCCTGGTGCTAGACTCCTGGTGCTAGACTCCTGGTGCTAGACTCCTAGTGCTAGACTCCTAGTGCTAGACTCCTGGTGCTAGACTCCTGGTGTTAGACTCCTGGTTCTAGCCTCCTAGTGCTAGACTCCTGGTGCTAGACTCCTGGTGCTAGACTCCTGGTACTAGACTCCTGGTGCTAGACTCCTAGTGCTAGACTCCTGGTGCTAGACTCCTGGTGTTAGACTCATGGTTCTAGCCTCCTAGTGCTAGACTCCTGGTGCTAGACTCCTGGTGCTAGACTCCTGGTGCTAGACTCCTGGTGTTAGACTCCTGGTTCTAGACTCCTGGTGCTAGACTCCTGGTGCTAGACTCCTAGTGCTAGACTCCTGGTACTAGACTCCTGGTGCTAGACTCCTGGTGCTAGACTCCTAGTGCTAGACTCCTGGTGCTAGACTCCTGGTGCTAGACTCCTGGTGTTAGACTCCTGGTGCTAGACTCCTGGTGCTAGACTCCTGGTGCTAGACTCCTAGTGCTAGACTCCTGGTACTAGACTCCTGGTGCTAGACTCCTGGTGCTAGACTCCTACTGCTAGACTCCTGGTGCTAGAGTCCTGGTGCTAGACTCCTGGTGCTAGACTCCTATTGCTAGACTCCTGGTACTAGACTCCTGGTGCTAGACTCCTGGTGCTAGACTCTTAGTGCTAGACTCCTGGTACTAGACTCCTGGTGCTAGACTCCTGGTGCTAGACTCTTAGTGCCAGACTCCTGGTGCTAGACTCCTGGTGCTAGACTCTTAGTGCTAGACTCCTGGTTCTAGCCTCCTGGTGCCAGACTCCTAGTGCTAGACTCCTGGTGCTAGACTCCTAGTGCTAGACTCCTGGTACTAGACTCCTGGTGCTAGACTCTTAGTGCTAGACTCCTGGTGCTAGACTCCTGGTTCTAGACTCCTGGTGCTAGACTCCTGGTGCTAGACTCCTAGTGCTAGACTCCTGGTGCTAGACTCCTGGTTCTAGACTCCTGGTGCTAGACTCCTGGTGCTAGACTCCTAGTGCTAGACTCCTAGTGCTAGACTCCTGGTGCTAGACTCCTGGTGTTAGACTCCTGGTTCTAGCCTCCTAGTGCTAGACTCCTGGTCCTAGACTCCTGGTGCTAGACTCCTGGTGTTAGACTCCTGGTTCTAGACTCCTGGTTCTAGACTCCTGGTGCTAGACTCCTGGTGCTAGACTCCTAGTGCTAGACTCCTGGTACTAGCCTCCTGGTGCTAGACTCCTGGTGCTAGACTCCTAGTGCTAGACTCCTGGTGCTAGAGTCCTGGTGCTAGACTCCTGGTGCTAGACTCCTAGTGCTAGACTCCTGGTGCTAGACTCCTGGTACTAGACTCCTAGTGCTAGACTCCTGGTTCTAGACTCCTGGTGCTAGACTCCTAGTGCTAGACTACTGGTGCTAGACTCCTGGTACTAGACTCCTGGTGCTAGACTCCTGGTGCTAGACTCCTGGTGCTAGAGTCCTGGTGCTAGACTCCTGGTGCTAGACTCCTAATGCTAGACTCCTGGTACTAGACTCCTGGTACTAGACTCCTGGTGCCAGACTCCTGGTGCTAGACTCCTGGTACTAGACTCCTGGTGCTAGACTCCTGGTGCTAGAGGATGGGTTAAAGCAGAGAACACATTTCACTGTGTGTGCTGTGTGCTCTGCATGTGTGACCATTACAGAGGGTTTCATCCCTCCAATTCTATCTAACTGTTCTATTTAACACATTTAGACATTACATCTCATTTTTTAAATTCAAACTGAAGGTAAATGGAGACGGGTCGTGTCAGGGTTTCAGCCAGGATTATAAACTGGACCGTGTCATAGCCAAAATAATATTTCCGATCCAACTCCATCGTCTTATTTGAACCTTCAGGCGCAGCAGGCAGTGAAACCAGATGTGAAATATTAAGCTGTCACTGCAGAGGCTTAAAATAATAATAATTATCGTACATGACTCACAGGAGAACAAATAGAGTTACGTAATTTACAAATTAACTAGTCATTTGAACACGCCTAAATGTCTACTTGTATTTTTCTGACGTACGATGATGGAAAGAGTTTTCCTCTATCAGGCTGATGGTTTAAGTACTGCCTCATATTACAACGTGTATTATAATCTGCTGTATTATTATAATCTGTAAAAGACACAAAAAGGTCACATTATTGTACACTATGGCACTTATTTGATCAGACATCAGGCTAGCTGTTTCCCTCTGTTTCCAGTCTTTATGCTAAGCTAAGCTAGCTTCACACTTACTGCCAATTAGGGAGGAATAACGTATATCTATTTTCTGTCCTCCAGGTTGAAGACGGAGTACATGACAGTATATTCCTCTGTGTCCTCCAGGTTGAAGACGGAGTACATGACAGTATATTTCTCTGTGTCCTCCAGGTTGAAGACGGAGTACATGACAGTATATTCCTCTGTGTCCTCCAGGTTGAAGACGGAGTACATGACAGTATATTCCTCTGTGTCCTCCAGGTTGAAGACGGAGTACATGACAGTATATTCCTCTGTGTCCTCCAGGATGAGGCAGGGTAACGGGTGGATGGTGCTGCTGGTGCTTCTGGGAATCGGAGTTTCGGGCCAGAAGCTTCCCACCAGGGACGAGGGTTTGTTCCAGATGCAGATCAGAGACAAGACGCTGTTCCACGACTCCTCCGTCATCCCCGACGGAGCCGAGATCAGCGGGTACCTGTTCAGAGACACGCCCAAAAGGTGAGGCCAAACATAGGACATGCATTCAGGTTATTACTAGACTCCTGGTGCTAGACTCCTGGTGCTAGACTCCTGGTGCTAGACTCCTGGTGCTAGACTCCTGGTGCTAGACTCCTGGTGCTAGACTCCTGGTACTAGACTCCTGGTGCTAGACTCCTGGTGCTAGACTCCTGGTACTAGACTCCTGGTGCTAGACTCCTGGTGCTAGACTCTTAGTGCTAGACTCCTGGTGCTAGACTCCTGGTGCTAGACTCTTAAAGCCAGACTCCTAGTGCTAGACTCCTGGTACTAGACTCCTGGTGCTAGACTCCTGGTGCTAGACTCTTAGTGCTAGACTCCTGGTTCTAGACTCCTGGTGCTAGACTCCTGGTGCTAGACTCCTGGTGCTAGACTCCTAGTGCTAGACTCCTAGTGCTAGACTCCTGGTGCTAGACTCCTGGTGTTAGACTCCTGGTTCTAGCCTCCTAGTGCTAGACTCCTGGTGCTAGACTCCTGGTGCTAGACTCCTGGTGTTAGACTCCTGGTTCTAGACTCCTGGTGCTAGACTCCTGGTGCTAGAGTCCTGGTGCTAGACTCCTGGTGCTAGACTCCTAGTGCTAGACTCCTGGTACTAGACTCCTGGTGCTAGACTCCTGCATCATTACACGAAATGCCGTGAGACTGGGTCGAACATCTCGCCGTGACATTGGAGAAAACCTTTATTTAACTTCGTCCTAAAAGCAAACAAGTTATATTTGAGTGAGAAATTCATTGGCCCTCTAAATTGCAGGAGAAATGATTGTCTTGATGAATGGCAGCCAGGGTACATGCTGCTGTGCCTCGCTGAGAGTCTGGAGATAGAATAGTGTACTCTCTAACAAAGACAAACCTGATCCTTCAGGAGGAAGCGCTGATCTGCTGACGGCCTCTTCCTGTAAACAGAGAGGAAGCACACTCACAGGATCTGAGAAGCAGGATCTAAATAATAAATGAGACGTCTTGTAATCGAGTATCAGCTCAGAGACCAAGGTCAGAGAAACCCCATCTCTGCAGCTCCAGACTGTGCTGCAGCAATACGACACGTTGAACTCATGTTAGCGGAGACATCTGCCTCCTTTCTGCATTGAACCAACCAGACGTACGTTATATCTTTAGATGAGGCGTATGCTAACATTATCCCCAGAGTTTCAAAGGTTTCAAACCCAGAGACATTTTTAATTGTCTAAATGCATTTCATATGGTTTTCAAACATAATCAGAATACCCAGAATCAGAGTGGGACATGCATGGGGCCCCTGGCCATCTTGGGGCCCCATTCAGCCTGCGTGATCGGCCTGTAGGGAGGGCCGCCCCTGGCCAACTTGGGGCCCCATGCAGCCTGCGTGATCGGCCTGTAGGCAGGGCCGCCCCTGGCCAACTTGGGGCCCCATTCAGCCTGCGTGATCGGCCTGTAGGCAGGGCCGCCCCTGGCCAACTTGGGGCCCCATTCAGCCTGCGTGATCGGCCTGTAGGGAGGGCCGCCCCTGGCCAACTTGGGGCCCCATGCAGCCTGCGTGATCGGCCTGTAGGCAGGGCCGCCCCTGGCCAACTTGGGGCCCCATGCAGCCTGCGTGATCGGCCTGTAGGGAGGGCCGCCCCTGGCCAACTTGGGGCCCCATGCAGCCTGCGTGATTGGCCTGTAGGGAGGGCCGGCGCTGGCCAACTTGGGGCCCCATGCAGCCTGCGTGATCGGCCTGTAGGGAGGGCCGCCCCTGGCCAACTTGGGGCCCCATGCAGCCTGCGTGATCGGCCTGTAGGCAGGGCCGTCCCTGGCCAACTTGGGGCCCCATGCAGCCTGCGTGATCGGCCTGTAGGGAGGGCCGGCCCTGGCCAACTTGGGGCCCCATGCAGCCTGCGTGATCGGCCTGTAGGGAGGGCCGGCCCTGGCCAACTTGGGGCCCCATGCAGCCTGCGTGATCGGCCTGTAGGGAGGGCCGCCCCTGGCCAACTTGGGGCCCCATGCAGCCTGCGTGATCGGCCTGTAGGCAGGGCCGTCCCTGGCCAACTTGGGGCCCCATGCAGCCTGCGTGATCGGCCTGTAGGGAGGGCCGCCCCTGGGGACATGTACCAATATCTAATTATTTAATTAATAGAAAAACTCATACTTTCTCTGAGATAAACTTAAACATGTACACAAACATTGTGACTCTAATTTAAAAGTATCTTGAGAGTTTTTCTCTGAATATTCCTCAGCTACATAATATTTTGTAGCTGTAATACATTTAATGGAGTTTTTGAGAAAGACGGTAATGATCAATAAAACCAACGGGAATAGGATTATAAAGTGCAGTCGCCCACGTCTCTTTCTCTCAGATGTACTTTGTTACCCTGAATCTCCTGTATCCGGACCTGTGTTTATGTACATGCCTATTCATTTGATTGTACACTGTATCTGCCACCTAGACGCACCGTGTTATGCATGTGTAATGTTCGTTATATTGGAGTCCTCCCTGGGAGGAAGCAGAAAATGACAGACTGTGTGTTGAACCTGTGGTTTCCAGGTACTACTTTGTGGTGGAGGAGGACAACACGCCGCTGTCGGTGACGGTGACGCCCTGCGACGCTCCTCTGGAGTGGAGGCTGAGTCTGCAGGAGCTGAAGGAGGAGGGCAGTGCAGAGGGCTCAGGTAACACACCATACTACCCTATCCCCAGACCATGGTACCCTATCCCCAGACCATGGTACCCTATCCCCAGACCATACTACCCTATCCCCAGACCATGGTACCCTATCACCAGACCATGGTACCCTATCCCCAGACCATGGTACCCTATCCCCAGACCATGGTACCCTATCCCAGACCATGGTACCCTATCCCCAGACCATGGTACCCTATCCCCAGACCATGGTACCCTGTCACCAGACCATGGTACCCTATCCCCAGACCATACTACCCTATCACCAGACCATGGTACCCTATCACCAGACCATGGTACCCTATCCCCAGACCATACTACCCTATCACCAGACCATGGTACCCTATCCCCAGACCATGGTACCCTATCCCCAGACCATGGTACCCTATCACCAGACCATGGTACCCTATCCCCAGACCATGGTACCCTGTCACCAGACCATGGTACCCTATCACCAGACCATGGTACCCTGTCACCAGACCATGGTACCCTATCACCAGACCATGGTACCCTATCCCCAGACCATGGTACCCTATCACCAGACCATGGTACTCTATCCCCAGACCATGGTACCCTATCCCCAGACCATGGTACCCTATCCCCAGACCATGGTACCCTATCACCAGACCATACTACCCTATCCCCAGACCATGGTACCCTATCACCAGACCATACTACCCTATCCCCAGACCATACTACCCTATCCCCAGACCATGGACCTGCAGTCTTTGAGCAGATCGTAAACTGGGGGATCAGCTTTGGCTTTGAAGCGGTAGACAAGCACTTGCTCCATGACTTAAAGTAGGAAGTGTCCTCGCCCTGAAGGACCTCCTCAGTGTGCACTCTGCTAATGACACGGTGTTTCTGGAAGGATCAAACCCCGCCTGGCGCGCGCTGGCGTTTCATTAAGTCAGAGCGTCTCGTCTGACCACGGACAGACGTCTGTAATTTAGACAGAGCGTCCTACGATAATACTTTATACTTTGTCCTGAGGCAGGGACGTCCCTAAACTGTCCTCAGACTCCTTTCTT
>CM070436.1:48908801-48933801 GCA_036324595.1 Champsocephalus gunnari | reverse complement strand
AGAGAAGGAAGAAGGGAGATGTCCCCATGAGAGGACACAGGTACAGACAGAGAGAAGGAAGAAGGGAGATGTCCCCATGAGAGGACACAGGGACAGACAGAGAGAAGGAAGAAGTGAGATGTCCCCATGAGAGGACACAGGTACAGACAGAGAGAAGGAAGAAGTGAGATGTCCCCATGAGAGGACACAGGTACAGACAGAGAGAAGGAAGAAGTGAGATGTCCCCATGAGAGGACACAGGGACAGACAGAGAGGAGGAAGAAGTGAGATGTCCCCATGAGAGGACACAGGTACAGACAGAGAGGAGGAAGAAGTGAGATGTCCCCATGAGAGGACACAGGGACAGACAGAGAGGAGGAAGAAGTAAGATGTCCCCATGAGAGGACACAGGGACAGACAGAGAGGAGGAAGAAGGGAGATGTCCCCATGAGAGGACACAGGTACAGACAGAGAGGAGGAAGAAGTGAGATGTCCCCATGAGAGGACACAGGTACAGACAGAGAGAAGGAAGAAGTGAGATGTCCCCATGAGAGGACACAGGTACAGACAGAGAGGAGGAAGAAGGGAGATGTCCCCATGAGAGGACACAGGGACAGACAGAGAGGAGGAAGAAGGGAGATGTCCCCATGAGAGGACACAGGTACAGACAGAGAGGAGGAAGAAGGGAGATGTCCCCATGAGAGGACACAGGTACAGACAGAGAGGAGGAAGAAGGGAGATGTCCCCATGAGAGGACACAGGTACAGACAGAGAGAAGGAAGAAGGGAGATGTCCCCATGAGAGGACACAGGTACAGACAGAGAGGAGGAAGAAGGGAGATGTCCCCATGAGAGGACACAGGGACAGACAGAGAGGAGGAAGAAGGGAGATGTCCCCATGAGAGGACACAGGTACAGACAGAGAGGAGGAAGAAGGGAGATGTCCCCATGAGAGGACACAGGTACAGACAGAGAGGAGGAAGAAGGGAGATGTCCCCATGAGAGGACACAGGTACAGACAGAGAGAAGGAAGAAGTGAGATGTCCCCATGAGAGGACACAGGTACAGACAGAGAGGAGGAAGAAGGGAGATGTCCCCATGAGAGGACACAGGTACAGACAGAGAGAAGGAAGAAGTGAGATGTCCCCATGAGAGGACACAGGTACAGACTGAGAGAAGGAAGAAGTGAGATGTCCCCATGAGAGGACACAGGTACAGACAGAGAGGAGGAAGAAGTGAGATGTCCCCATGAGAGGACACAGGTACAGACAGAGAGGAGGAAGAAGGGAGATGTCCCCATGAGAGGACACAGGTACAGACAGAGAGAAGGAAGAAGTGAGATGTCCCCATGAGAGGACACAGGTACAGACAGAGAGGAGGAAGAAGGGAGATGTCCCCATGAGAGGACACAGGTACAGACAGAGAGAAGGAAGAAGTGAGATGTCCCCATGAGAGGACACAGGTACAGACTGAGAGAAGGAAGAAGTGAGATGTCCCCATGAGAGGACACAGGTACAGACAGAGAGGAGGAAGAAGTGAGATGTCCCCATGAGAGGACACAGGTACAGACAGAGAGGAGGAAGAAGTGAGATGTCCCCACACACTAAGCCTCTATCAGCAGCACTCAGTGATATATGAAGGGTGTTCTCCCGACTCCGACTCCTCCGGCGCTCCACCTGGATCCCATCAGGGCGCGGAGGAGCTGCCAGAGGAGCGTCATGGATACCCTGCTCAACGCCTCTAATAAAGCTGCTTGCTGCCGCGTGTGAATGAGATCCGCTGTGTGCAGCCGACTCTCAAGCCAGGTGGAAAGAGTGCACTCTCTCTCCCAGCATGCAGCAGGAGATACAGAGAGCGCTTTATCCATGGCTGTTTATCCTGTGTGAGAGTGTGTATGTGTGTGTGTGTGTGTGTGTGTGTGTGTGTGTGTGTGTGTGTGTGAGTGTGTGTGTGCGCGTGTGAGTGTGTATGTGTGTGTGTGTGTGCGTGTGTGTGTATGTGTGTGTGTGTGTGAGTGTGTGTGTGCGCGTGTGTGAGTGTGTGTGTGCGCGTGTGTGAGTGTGTATGTGTGTGTGTGTGTGCGTGTGTGAGTGTGTGCGTGTGGCTGTGTGTGTGCGTGAACCCTGAGGCTGACTAACTGCTGAACCCTGAGGCTGACTAACTGCTGAACACTGAGGCTGACTAACTGCTGAACACTGAGGCTGACTAACTGCTGAACCCTGAGGCTGACTAACTGCTGAACACTGAGGCTGACTAACTGCTGAACACTGAGGCTGACTAACTGCTGAACACTGAGGCTGACTAACTGCTGAACACTGAGGCTGACTAACTGCTGAACCCTGAGGCTGACTAACTGCTGAACCCTGAGGCTGACTAACTGCTGAACCCTGAGGCTGACTAACTGCTGAACACTGAGGCTGACTAACTGCTGAACCCTGAGGCTGACTAACTGCTGAACCCTGAGGCTGACTAACTGCTGAACCCTGAGGCTGACTAACTGCTGAACACTGAGGCTGACTAACTGCTGAACACTGAGGCTGACTAACTGCTGAACCCTGAGGCTGACTAACTGCTGAACACTGAGGCTGACTAACTGCTGAACCCTGAGGCTGACTAACTGCTGAACCCTGATGGACAGCTGGGGCTCTGCGCCACAGGCCCAGCTCAAAGAGGTGTCATCAAAGGCTAAATACGTTTTCCCCACTTTGGATCCTCCGCTCGCCTCTTGGAAACAGAACGTTGTCTGCCGCTGAATCCCTCGCTTCCTGCCGCTCTGAGAACTTTACTGTCTCAATTATTTAAAAAGTAATTATTTTCTCATTTGTTTCTCAAAAATATTATTGTTTTTAAAAAATTGCACTTTTTTCTCCAAAATTCTCGTCTTCTTGAAATTTCACAAAATGTAGTTTTGGAAAATCTAAAAATGTTCACTTTTTAAAACAAAGTTCTGGATCTGACTTTTTGGTCTAGTTCTCCACGCTCTGGTCCCGCTTTGGTTTGGGAGAGCAGGATTTAATACACGGGGACTGAGCTGGAGAGCGAAGTACGTACATTTACTCAAATACTGAACTCACGAACCAACAGAAGCTCGAGCTGCTGGTCGTTTGCACTCATTGTTCTATCAGCTGCTATCTTCTCTCATCAAGATGCCCTCTCTCTACCTGAGGGTACAGGTGGTGCTCTCTCTCTACCTGTGGGTACAGGTGGTGCCCTCTCTCTACCTGAGGGTACAGGTGGTGCTCTCTCTCTACCTGTGGGTACAGGTGGTGCTCTCTCTACCTGAGGGTACAGGTGGTGCTCTCTCTACCTGAGGGTACAGGTGGTGCTCTCTCTCTACCTGTGGGTACAGGTGGTGCTCTCTCTCTACCTGTGGGTACAGGTGGTGCTCTCTCTCTACCTGTGGGTACAGGTGGTGCTCTCTCTACCTGAGGGTACAGGTGGTGCTCTCTCTACCTGAGGGTACAGGTGGTGCTCTCTCTCTACCTGTGGGTACAGGTGGTGCTCTCTCTCTACCTGTGGGTACAGGTGGTGCTCTCTCTCTACCTGTGGGTACAGGTGGTGCTCTCTCTACCTGTGGGTACAGGTGGTGCTCTCTCTACCTGTGGGTACAGGTGGTGCTCTCTCTCTACCTGAGGGTACAGGTGGTGCTCTCTCTACCTGTGGGTACAGGTGGTGCTCTCTCTACCTGTGGGTACAGGTGGTGCTCTCTCTCTACCTGTGGGTACAGGTGGTGCCCTCTCTCTACCTGAGGGTACAGGTGGTGCTCTCTCTCTACCTGTGGGTACAGGTGGTGCTCTCTCTACCTGAGGGTACAGGTGGTGCTCTCTCTACCTGAGGGTACAGGTGGTGCTCTCTCTCTACCTGTGGGTACAGGTGGTGCTCTCTCTCTACCTGTGGGTACAGGTGGTGCTCTCTCTCTACCTGTGGGTACAGGTGGTGCTCTCTCTACCTGAGGGTACAGGTGGTGCTCTCTCTACCTGAGGGTACAGGTGGTGCTCTCTCTCTACCTGTGGGTACATTCCCACCCACAGAGCACCACCTGTACCCTCAGGTAGAGAGAGCACCACCTGTACCCACAGGTAGAGAGAGCACCACCTGTACCCTCAGGTAGAGAGAGCACCACCTGTACCCTCAGGTAGAGAGAGCACCACCTGTACCCACAGGTAGAGAGAGAGCACCACCTGTACCCTCAGGTAGAGAGAGAGCACCACCTGTACCTGTGCTCTCTCTCTACCTGTGGGTACAGGTGGTGCTCTCTCTCTACCTGTGGGTACAGGTGGTGCCCTCTCTCTACCTGTGGGTACAGGTGGTGCTCTCTCTCTACCTGTGGGTACAGGTGGTGCTCTCTCTCTACCTGTGAGTACAGGTGGTGCTCTCTCTCTACATGTGAGTACAGGTGGTGCTCTCTCTCTACCTGTGGGTACAGGTGGTGCTCTCTCTCTACCTGTGGGTACAGGTGGTGCTCTCTCTCTACCTGTGGGTACAGGTGGTGCTCTCTCTCTACCTGTGAGTACAGGTGGTGCTCTCTCTCTACCTGTGGGTACAGGTGGTGCTCTCTCTCTACCTGTGGGTACAGGTGGTGCTCTCTCTCTACCTGTGAGTACAGGTGGTGCTCTCTCTCTACCTGTGGGTACAGGTGGTGCTCTCTCTCTACCTGTGAGTACAGGTGGTGCTCTCTCTCTACCTGAGGGTACAGGTGGTGCTCTCTCTCTACCTGTGGGTACAGGTGGTGCTCTCTCTCTACCTGTGGGTACAGGTGGTGCTCTCTCTCTACCTGTGGGTACAGGTGGTGCTCTCTCTCTACCTGAGGGTACAGGTGGTGCTCTCTCTCTACCTGTGAGTACAGGTGGTGCCCTCTCTCTACCTGTGAGTACAGGTGGTGCTCTCTCTACCTGTGGGTACAGGTGGTGCTCTCTCTCTACCTGTGAGTACAGGTGGTGCTCTCTCTCTACCTGTGAGTACAGGTGGTGCTCTCTCTCTACCTGTGGGTACAGGTGGTGCTCTCTCTCTACCTGTGGGTACAGGTGGTGCTCTCTCTCTACCTGTGGGTACAGGTGGTGCTCTCTCTCTACCTGTGAGTACAGGTGGTGCCCTCTCTCTACCTGTGAGTACAGGTGGTGCTCTCTCTCTACCTGTGGGTACAGGTGGTGCTCTCTCTCTACCTGTGGGTACAGGTGGTGCTCTCTCTCTACCTGTGGGTACAGGTGGTGCTCTCTCTCTACCTGTGGGTACAGGTGGTGCTCTCTCTACCTGTGGGTACAGGTGGTGCTCTCTCTACCTGTGGGTACAGGTGGTGCGATGGAGGCGCTTTGTGACGCTCAGAAGTGGGCGTGGTCAGATCTGAACTGGGTTGGGGGAAAACGACAGAAGCGGACTGGTCTAGTTTCCAGACTATATGCTATGCTAAGCTAATGCTAATGCTGTTATTCGGAGTTATCAGACATGTTGTGAGAGTGATACTCTTCTATTCTAAGTCACGGAAAGGAAACAAATGAGACACGTCTGAATGTTAAGAGTCGGTAACCCTCACTTTCTCCCAGTCTTTATTGTCCTGGGCTTCTCCACTCCAGGCTGTAACAAGAGGAGAAGCTAACACCCCCGATGCTTTACGAGGGGCTTTAGGAGCTGGCATCTGCGTGTGTGTGTGTGTGTGTGTGTGTGTGTGTGTGTGTGTGTGTGTGTGTGTGTGTGTGTGTGTGTGTGTGTGTGTGTGAGAGAGAGAGGTGGTGAAAGCTAACAGACACTGATGAAGTTCTCCTGCCACCTGCAGCCTCACGCAGTCTGAGACCTCAAACTGAACACCGTGAGATGAGGAGCTGAGGAGCTGAGGAGATGAGGAGCTGAGGAGATGAGGAGCTGAGGCGCATGGCAGTGTGAGCAGATGCATTCACAGCTCTACACACAGTCTATGATCTACACACGGCATGATGGAACATCTTAGATGAACACACAGTGAGCTGCAGAGGTTCATAAACATGCTAATCCAGAGTTACCAAATAGCAATGCAGGTTGCTAACTGTTTAGCTAACAACGAGTGTCGTCAACTAAATGCTTAATTAGCTGTTGTTGTTTATTTCTATCATTATTTGTTTACACCACACATGTCTGTAATTGGTCACTTCTGGCATTTATCACATGGTGTGTTTTAGGTATTTAGTGATGGGGTTTATTCCCTATCTTTATTCCAGAGCGTGGTATTTCAATGTGAGAGCGTCCCGTCAGGCGGTTACTCTTTGGTTTAGAAACGCCCGCCCTCCACGGCTTTATAACATGTACTTCACTTGGGGGGGGGAAGCAGAGTTAGTATATATATATATATAGGGGGGATTGCTAGTGAATTTTCCGACCGGCCCACTTCTTCCTCCAGACTGTTGTGCTCCGGCTTGGTTCGGCCCGACGCGAAGCGGAGTGTCGACAACCATATCGTATATCACGGCCTGAAGTGAGCTATTGCATTTATAAAACGGTTACCACGTGGGGCTGGCAATGTGAAAGAAAAATACACACTCCAATTTAAATAGTTTTTATTATTAAATAATGATGTTCAAAATAAAATAGTCCCTCCGTTGCCTTCTGCACAAAACATAGTGCGAGGTGGTTGCTATGCAACAACAATAACAGCTAGAGAACATATTAGACAGACAGCATTGTCGTCGTTTAGGTGCTTTCTTTCTGGAGATAGGCACTTCTCAATCCTCTCCTCCACAGTGAGGCCCCCCGGAGGTCACAGCTAACCTTACATGTTTCCATGTTAAGCTTTGTTTGTTAGTTAGTTCGTTTCGTGACGGACGTAACCATATGGTTGTAACGGTTCTCAGACGCGGAGGGATACTGACTTGTGAAAAGTAACTACAATTATACCCGGGATTTACGCTCATCATATCACGACTAAGAAATATCAGATTGCTTGATTTGAATTGTCCGTTTTATGAACATGTACTAACTGTGCTTACACCAAAACAAGGTGTACAGCGAAGTGATGTACATGTTATGTTGTCAAGCCGTGGAGGGCGGGAGTTTATAAACAAAGAGTAACCGCCCTGACGGGACGCTGTAGTAAGTAAAGCGAACGCACCCGCAAGGACACCCGGCCTCCTATTGGTTGAGGGATTTTGACAGGATTGTTGCACAAAAGTTTCGAGCGCGAACAGAATAATTCTGAGCAGCACTACCTGAGTGCGAGCTACAGTTTGAGCAGAAGCAGATCTGAGTGCAAGCAGCGCTACCTGAGTGCGAGCTACAGTTTGAGCAGAAGCAGATCTGAGAGCAAGCAGCACCACCTGAGTGCGAGCTACAGTTTGAGCAGAAGCAGATCTGAGAGCAAGCAGCACCACCTGAGTGCGAGCTACAGTTTGAGCAGAAGCAGATCTGAGAGCAAGCAGCACCACCTGAGTGCGAGCTACAGTTTGAGCAGAAGCAGATCTGAGAGCAAGCAGCACTACCTGAGTGCGAGCTACAGTTTGAGCAGAGCAGATCTAAGTGCAAGCAGCACCACCTGAGTGCGAGGACAGTTTGAGCAGAGCAGATCTAAGAGCAAGCAGCACTACCTGAGTGCGAGCTACAGTTTGAGCAGAAGCAGATCTGAGAGCAAGCAGCGCTACCTGAGTGCGAGCTACAGTTTGAGCAGAGCAGATCTAAGAGCAAGCAGCACTACCTGAGTGCGAGCTACAGTTTGAGCAGAAGCAGATCTGAGAGCAAGCAGCGCTACCTGAGTGCGAGCTACAGTTTGAGCAGAGCAGATCTGAGAGCAAGCAGCACTACCTGAGTGCGAGCTACAGTTTGAGCAGAAGCAGATCTGAGAGCAAGCAGCACTACCTGAGTGCGAGCTACAGTTTGAGCAGAAGCAGACCTGAGAGCAAGCAGCACTACCTGAGTGCGAGCTACAGTTTGAGCAGAAGCAGATCTGAGTGCAAGCAGCACTACCTGAGTGCGAGCTACAGTTTGAGCAGAAGCAGACCTGAGAGCAAGCAGCACTACCTGAGTGCGAGCTACAGTTTGAGCAGAAGCAGATCTGAGTGCAAGCAGCACCACCTGAGTGCGAGGACAGAGTCTGAGGGAAATAAGTACATGAAGGATGCTCTCAAGTTTAAATACCACGCTCTGGAATACAGATAGGGGATAGCCCCCATATGTAGTGGACCTGCTGAGAAGACGAAGAGGCTGATTCGGTTCAGATGTTGCTTTATATCTCTGAGCCGCCTTTTCCTCAAAATCTCAACATTAAAAAAGTTTTCCCAAAATGTTGATGTAAAAATGAATTATATCTTTTTTCCTAAAAAATCAGACCTTTTTCTGATAATCTCGGAAATCTGACTTTTCCCGCCAAAATTCTGACTCTTAGAAAACAGTCAACGCCTCTCACGCCATCGAGCTGCAGCGAGACTCAAAGCAACTAACGGAGGGAACTTCCCGACGGCACAAAGTACTCCAAGTGACGACGATTAAAGAAAACATATTTGTGTTGTCGACAGAAATATCCTTCACATAATGCATTGGATGAAGTGTGTGTGTGTGTGTGTGTGCGTGTGTGCGTGTGTGTGTGTGTGTGTGTGTGTGCGTGTGTGTGTGTGTGTGTGTGTGTGTGTGTGTGTGTGTGTGTGTGTGTGTGTGTGTGTGTGTGTGCATGGTATGTGTGTGTGTGTGTGCGTGTGTGTGTGTGTGTGTGTGTGCGTGTGTGTGCATGGTATGTGTGTGTGTGTGTGTGTGTGTGTGTGCGTGTGTGTGCATGGTATGTGTGTGTGTGTGCGTGTGTGTGCATGGTATGTGTGTGTGTGTGTGTGTGTGCATGGTATGTGTGTGTGTGCGTGGTGTGAGTGTGTGTGTGTGTGCGTGTGTGTGTGTGTGCATGGTATGTGTGTGTGTGCATGGTGTGTGTGTGTGTGCATGGTGTGTGTGTGTGTGTGCATGGTGTGTGTGTGTGTGTGCATGGTGTGAGTGTGTGTGTGTGCATGGTGTGTGTGTGTGTGCATGGTGTGTGTGTGTGTGCATGGTGTGAGTGTGTGTGTGTGCATGGTGTGTGTGTGTGCATGGTGTGTGTGTATGCATGGTGTGTGTGCATGATGTGTGTGTGTGTGTGTGTGTGTGTGCATGATGTGTGTGTGTGTGTGTGTGCATGGTGTGTGTGTGTGCATGATGTGTGTGTGCATGGTGTGTGTGTGTGTGTGTGCATGGTGTGTGTGTGTGTGCATGGTGTGTGTGTGTGTGTGCATGGTGTGTGTGTGTGTGTGTGCATGGTGTGCATGATGTGTGTGTGTGTGTGTGTGTGTGCATGATGTGTGTGTGTGTGTGCATGGTGTGTGTGTGTGTGTGTGCATGGTGTGCATGATGTGTGTGTGTGTGTGTGTGTGTGTGTGCATGGTGTGTGTGCATGATGTGTGTGTGTGTGTGTGTGTGTAACCCCTCTAAGTGGCAGTGATTTCTCAGGATTCATCAGGACAGTCATTCTCTCTCTGAAGACGTCCGTTAGTCGCCGGCTTGTGGAATAAAAACACGTTTATCCCGTGACCTCGAGCTTCAGGAAACGCTTTGCTGTTCGGCCTTGAAACAGTGAGGGAGGTGTGTGTGTGTGTGTGTGTGTGTGAAACTGGAGGAGGTCTGGCCCTTCAATCTGCAGCATCAGCTTTGAGAGATCTCAGGAAAGGCTCTCATCCTTCGGGAGCAGCCGTGTGTTCGCCCGGCTGAGGTTTCCCTCCAGAGAAAATATTTACTTTCATAAAGAAACTCTGAGAGTATTTATGTCCGTGCCGTCGTGTCCTAGCCGTGGGTTCTGTAGCTCTTGGCCCTCGGAGACTGCGGTTCTTTCAAAAGCTGCAGGATTTATGGTCCAACTGTCTTTGTTTGGTTTAAGAGAAGGACTTTATCACGGCCCTGAATGCGTCTCCGTCTGAGCGCTGTCTGGCCACAGACCCAGAGCGTGGAGCGCTTCTCTCAGACACGCGGACGCAGCCAGGAGCCAGGACGCAGGCGCCACGAGAGAGGCGTGTTGCAGAACGGCTTCATGTCATCCAGACGCTAATATCTCACAACAATTCAATGTGCATGTCCCCTTCAGGCCGAATGATACATACTCTGATCCTTCCACCTTTTAAGATTCAAAGGTCATCGATTGTCATTCTGCAACAGAAGGAAATGCAGTCGCAGTCCATCGGAGGCCAACAGGTATATTGGCTTAGGGAAGGAGTCAGGTATAGAAGCCCAAAGGTTCCTCATGAGGAAACATCTCCAGAACAACTCATGCAGCGTCTAGAGAACATCCAGCAGCTTGAGGAGACATGGCAGCGTCTAGAGAACACTCAGCAGCTTGAGGAGACATGGCAGCGTTTAGAGAACATCCAGCAGCTTGAGGAGACATGGCAGCGTTTAGAGAACACTCAGCAGCTTGAGGAGACATGGCAGCGTTTAGAGAACATCCAGCAGCTTGAGGAGACATGGCAGCGTTTAGAGAACACTCAGCAGCTTGAGGAGACATGGCAGCGTTTAGAGAACATCCAGCAGCTTGAGGAGACATGGCAGCGTCTCGAGAACATCCAGCAGCTTGAGGAGACATGGCAGCGTTTAGAGAACATCCAGCAGCTTGAGGAGACATGGCAGCGTCTCGAGAACATCCAGCAGCTTGAGGAGACATGGCAGCGTTTAGAGAACATCCAGCAGCTTGAGGAGACATGGCAGCGTCTAGAGAACATCCAGCAGCTTGAGGAGACATGGCAGCGTTTAGAGAACACTCAGCAGCTTGAGGAGACATGGCAGCGTTTAGAGAACATCCAGCAGCTTGAGGAGACATGGCAGCGTTTAGAGAACATCCAGCAGCTTGAGGAGACATAGCAGCGTTTAGAGAACATCCAGCAGCTTGAGGAGACATGGCAGCGTTTAGAGAACATCCAGCAGCTTGAGGAGACATGGCAGCGTTTAGAGAACATCCAGCAGCTTGAGGAGACATGGCAGCGTCTAGAGAACATCCAGCAGCTTGAGGAGACATGGCAGCGTTTAGAGAACACTCAGCAGCTTGAGGAGACATGGCAGCGTTTAGAGAACATCCAGCAGCTTGAGGAGACATGGCAGCGTTTAGAGAACATCCAGCAGCTTGAGGAGACATAGCAGCGTTTAGAGAACATCCAGCAGCTTGAGGAGACATGGCAGCGTTTAGAGAACATCCAGCAGCTTGAGGAGACATGGCAGCGTTTAGAGAACATCCAGCAGCTTGAGGAGACATGGCAGCGTTTAGAGAACATCCAGCAGCTTGAGGAGACATGGCAGCATTTAGAGAACATCCAGCAGCTTGAGGAGACATGGCAGCGTTTAGAGAACATCCAGCAGCTTGAGGAGACATGGTAGCGTTTAGAGAACATCCAGCAGCTTGAGGAGACATGGCAGCGTTTAGAGAACACCCAGCAGCTTGAGGAGACATGGCAGCGTTTAGAGAACACTCAGCAGCTTGAGGAGACATGGCAGCGTTTAGAGAACATCCAGCAGCTTGAGGAGACATGGCAGCGTTTAGAGAACACTCAGCAGCTTGAGGAGACATGGCAGCGTTTAGAGAACATCCAGCAGCTTGAGGAGACATGGCAGCGTTTAGAGAACACCCAGCAGCTTGAGGAGACATGGCAGCGTTTAGAGAACATCCAGCAGCTTGAGGAGACATAGCAGCGTTTAGAGAACATCCAGCAGCTTGAGGAGACATGGCAGCGTTTGGAGAACATCCAGCAGCTTGAGGAGACATGGCAGCGTTTAGAGAACATCCAGCAGCTTGAGGAGACATGGCAGCGTTTAGAGAACATCCAGCAGCTTGAGGAGACATGGCAGCGTTTAGAGAACATCCAGCAGCTTGAGGAGACATGGCAGCGTTTAGAGAACATCCAGCAGCTTGAGGAGACATAGCAGCGTTTAGAGAACATCCAGCAGCTTGAGGAGACATGGCAGCGTTTAGAGAACATCCAGCAGCTTGAGGAGACATGGCAGCGTTTAGAGAACATCCAGCAGCTTGAGGAGACATGGCAGCGTTTAGAGAACACCCAGCAGCTTGAGGAGACATGGCAGCGTTTAGAGAACATCCAGCAGCTTGAGGAGACATGGCAGCGTTTAGAGAACATCCAGCAGCTTGAGGAGACATGGCAGCATTTAGAGAACATCCAGATGAAGGAGGGATGATGGAGGGATGGAGGAGGGATGAAGGATGGATGGAGGAGGGATGAAGGAGGTATGGAGGAGGGATGATGGAGGGATGAAGGAGGGATGAAGGATGGATGGAGGAGGGATGAAGGAGGTATGGAGGAGGGATGAAGGAGGGATGATGGAGGGATGATGGAGGGATGAAGGAGGGATGAAGGAGGGATGACGGAGGGAGGCAGCCACAACACCGCGGACGTAAACACGAGCGATAACCAAAGGAAACCCAGCGCTGACTCTCTGGTGGTTAAAGGGAAGGCTGAGAGGCGTTCAGGGACAGAGCACGACGACGAGCTGCAACCACTGGAACATCTGGCTTCACTTTCACAGCTTTTTTTTTAAATGTCTCGTTTTTCCTCTTAAAACCATCTCAGCTTCATCTTCCCTGTTTAAAGGCACGATGAGAAGCGTTTATATGTTTGTTAACACGCCATTAAAAGCTGGAGATCCTCCTCCAGCAGACTGAAGCCGGGCGAGGATTCCCTCCTTTCTGTTTCCTCCATTTTGGTGACTTCCAATAAAAGCGTCCTAAAACCCTGCCATGACTCAGCATTTCTTCACTTCCTGTCCTAGCCTTAGCGGTGGTGATGTGAAGTCATGTGACCGTGCTGTAGTTCCTCTATAGCCCAACATTAGCCTCCTTTAGCTTAGCGGTGGTGAGGTCATGTGACCGTGCTGTAGTTCCTCTATAGCCCAACATTAGCCTCCTTTAGCTTAGCGGTGGTGAAGTCATGTGACCGTGCTGTAGTTCCTCTATAGCCCAACATTAGCCTCCTTTAGCTTAGCGGTGGTGATGTGAAGTCATGTGACCGTGCTGTAGTTCCTTTATAGCCCAACATTAGCCTCCTTTAGCTTAGCGGTGGTGACGTGAAGTCATGTGACCGTGCTGTAGTTCCTCTATAGCCCAACATTAGCCTCCTTTAGCTTAGCGGTGGTGAGGTCATGTGACCGTGCTGTAGTTCCTCTATAGCCCAACATTAGCCTCCTTTAGCTTAGCGGTGGTGATGTGAAGTCATGTGACCGTGCTGTAGTTCCTTTATAGCCCAACATTAGCCACCTTTAGCTTAGCGGTGGTGATGTGAAGTCATGTGACCGTGCTGTAGTTCCTTTATAGCCCAACATTAGCCACCTTTAGCTTAGCGGTGGTGATGTGAAGTCATGTGACCGTGCTGTAGTTCCTTTATAGCCCAACATTAGCCTCCTTTAGCTTAGCGGTGGTGACGTGAAGTCATGTGACCGTGCTGTAGTTCCTCTATAGCCCAACATTAGCCTCCTTTAGCTTAGCGGTGGTGAGGTCATGTGACCGTGCTGTAGTTCCTCTATAGCCCAACATTAGCCTCCTTTAGCTTAGCGGTGGTGAAGTCATGTGACCGTGCTGTAGTTCCTTTATAGCCCAACATTAGCCTCCTTTAGCTTAGCGGTGGTGAAGTCATGTGACCGTGCTGTAGTTCCTCTATAGCCCAACATTAGCCTCCTTTAGCTTAGCGGTGGTGAAGTCATGTGACCGTGCTGTAGTTCCTTTATAGCCCAACATTAGCCTCCTTTAGCTTAGCGGTGGTGAAGTCATGTGACCGTGCTGTAGTTCCTCTATAGCCCAACATTAGCCTCCTTTAGCTTAGCGGTGGTGAAGTCATGTGACCGTGCTGTAGTTCCTCTATAGCCCAACATTAGCCTCCTTTAGCTTAGCGGTGGTGAAGTCATGTGACCGTGCTGTAGCTCCTTTATAGCCCAACATTAGCCACCTTTAGCTTAGCGGTGGTGAAGTCATGTGACCGTGCTGTAGCTCCTTTATAGCCCAACATTAGCCTCCTTTAGCTTAGCGGTGGTGATGTGAAGTCATGTGACCGTGCTGTAGTTCCTTTATAGCCCAACATTAGCCACCTTTAGCTTAGCGGTGGTGATGTGAAGTCATGTGACCGTGCTGTAGTTCCTTTATAGCCCAACATTAGCCACCTTTAGCTTAGCGGTGGTGACGTGAAGTCATGTGACCGTGCTGTAGTTCCTCTATAGCCCAACATTAGCCTCCTTTAGCTTAGCGGTGGTGAAGTCATGTGACCGTGCTGTAGTTCCTTTATAGCCCAACATTAGCCTCCTTTAGCTTAGCGGTGGTGAAGTCATGTGACCGTGCTGTAGTTCCTTTATAGCCCAACATTAGCCGCCTTTAGCTTAGCGGTGGTGATGTGAAGTCATGTGACCGTGCTGTAGTTCCTTTATAGCCCAACATTAGCCACCTTTAGCTTAGCGGTGGTGAAGTCATGTGACCGTGCTGTAGCTCCTTTATAGCCCAACATTAGCCTCCTTTAGCTTAGCGGTGGTGATGTGAAGTCATGTGACCGTGCTGTAGTTCCTTTATAGCCCAACATTAGCCACCTTTAGCTTAGCGGTGGTGATGTGAAGTCATGTGACCGTGCTGTAGTTCCTTTATAGCCCAACATTAGCCACCTTTAGCTTAGCGGTGGTGACGTGAAGTCATGTGACCGTGCTGTAGTTCCTCTATAGCCCAACATTAGCCTCCTTTAGCTTAGCGGTGGTGAAGTCATGTGACCGTGCTGTAGTTCCTTTATAGCCCAACATTAGCCTCCTTTAGCTTAGCGGTGGTGAAGTCATGTGACCGTGCTGTAGTTCCTCTATAGCCCAACATTAGCCTCCTTTAGCTTAGCGGTGGTGAAGTCATGTGACCGTGCTGTAGTTCCTTTATAGCCCAACATTAGCCTCCTTTAGCTTAGCGGTGGTGAAGTCATGTGACCGTGCTGTAGTTCCTCTATAGCCCAACATTAGCCTCCTTTAGCTTAGCGGTGGTGAAGTCATGTGACCGTGCTGTAGTTCCTTTATAGCCCAACATTAGCCTCCTTTAGCTTAGCGGTGGTGAAGTCATGTGACCGTGCTGTAGTTCCTCTATAGCCCAACATTAGCCTCCTTTAGCTTAGCGGTGGTGAAGTCATGTGACCGTGCTGTAGTTCCTTTATAGCCCAACATTAGCCGCCTTTAGCTTAGCGGTGGTGATGTGAAGTCATGTGACCGTGCTGTAGCTCCTTTATAGCCCAACATTAGCCACCTTTAGCTTAGCGGTGGTGAAGTCATGTGACCGTGCTGTAGCTCCTTTATAGCCCAACATTAGCCTCCTTTAGCTTAGCGGTGGTGACGTGAAGTCATGTGACCGTGCTGTAGTTCCTTTATAGCCCAACATCAGCCTCCTTTAGCTTAGCGGTGGTGACGTGAAGTCATGTGACCGTGCTGTAGCTCCTTTATAGCCCAACATTAGCCATCTTTAGCTTAGCGGTGGTGAAGTCATGTGACCGTGCTGTAGTTCCTTTATAGCCCAACATCAGCCTCCTTTAGCTTAGCGGTGGTGACGTGAAGTCATGTGACCGTGCTGTAGTTCCTTTATAGCCCAAAATTAGCCTCCTTTAGCTTAGCGGTGGTGAAGTCATGTGACTGTGCTGTAGTTCCTTTATAGCCCAACATTAGCCACCTTTAGCTTAGCGGTGGTGAGGTGAAGTCATGTGACCTTGCTGTAGTTCTTTTATAGCCCATCATTAGCCTCCTTTAGCTTAGCGGTGGTGACGTGAAGTCATGTGACCGTGCTGTAGTTCCTTTATAGCCCAACATTAGCCTCCTTTAGCTTAGCGGTGGTGAGGTCATGTGACCGTGCTGTAGTTCCTTTATAGCCCAACATTAGCCACCTTTAGCTTAGCGCTGGTGACGTGACGTCATGTGACCGTGCAGTAGTTCCTTTATAGCCCAACATTAGCCTCCTTTAGCTTAGCGGTGGTGACGTGAAGTCATGTGACCGTGCTGTAGTTCCTTTATAGCCCAACATTAGCCTCCTTTAGCTTAGCGGTGGTGACGTGAAGTCATGTGACCGTGCTGTAGTTCCTTTATAGCCCAACATTAGCCACCTTTAGCTTAGCGGTGGTGACGTGAAGTCATGTGACCGTGCTGTAGTTCCTTTATAGCCCATCATTAGCCTCCTTTAGCTTAGCGGTGGTGACGTGAAGTCATGTGACCGTGCTGTAGTTCCTTTATAGCCCAGCATTATCCTCCTTTAGCTTAGCGGTGGTGACGTGAAGTCATGTGGCCGTGCTGTAGTTCCTTTATAGCCCAACATTAGCCGCCTTTAGCTTAGCGGTGGTGACGTGAAGTCATGTGACCGTGCTGTAGTTCCTTTATAGCCCAACATTAGCCACCTTTAGCTTAGCGGTGGTGACGTGAAGTCATGTGACCGTGCTGTAGTTCCTTTATAGCCCAGCATTATCCTCCTTTAGCTTAGCGGTGGTGACGTGAAGTCATGTGGCCGTGCTGTAGTTCCTTTATAGCCCAACATTAGCCGCCTTTAGCTTAGCGGTGGTGACGTGAAGTCATGTGACCGTGCTGTAGTTCCTTTATAGCCCAACATTAGCCTCCTTTAGCTCAGCGGTGGTGATGTGAAGTCATGTGACCGTGCTGTAGTTCCTTTATAGCCCAACATTAGCCTCCTTTAGCTTAGCGGTGGTGACGTGAAGTCATGTGACCGTGCTGTAGTTCCTTTATAGCCCAACATTAGCCACCTTTAGCTTAGCGGTGGTGACGTGAAGTCATGTGACCGTGCTGTAGTTCCTTTATAGCCCATCATTAGCCTCCTTTAGCTTAGCGTGGTGACGTGAAGTCATCTGACCTTGCTGTGGTTCCTTTATAGCACAACATTAGCCACCTTTAGCTTAGCATTGGTGACGTGAAGTCATGTGACCTTGCTGTGGTTCCTTTATAGCCCAACATTAGCCTCCTTTAGCTTAGCGGTGGTGACGTGAAGTCATGTGACCGTGCTGTAGTTCCTTTATAGCCCAACATTAGCCGCCTTTAGCTTAGCGGTGGTGACGTGAAGTCATGTGACCGTGCTGTAGTTCCTTTATAGCCCAACATTAGCCGCCTTTAGCTTAGCGGTGGTGACGTGAAGTCATGTGACCGTGCTGTAGTTCCTTTATAGCCCAACATTAGCCACCTTTAGCTTGGCGGTGGTGACGTGAAGTCATGTGACCGTGCTGTAGTTCCTTTATAGCCCAACATTAGCCTCCTTTAGCTTAGCGGTGGTGACGTGAAGTCATGTGACCGTGCTGTAGTTCCTTTATAGCCCAACATTAGCCTCCTTTAGCTTAGCGGTGGTGACGTGAAGTCATGTGACCGTGCTGTAGTTCCTTGAATGGCCACTGGTTGCTGGCTACAACTCACCTTTATTAATTTCATTAAAACAGTATTAACTAATCAATAACATATTCGACCTGGTTATTACATGCTGACATTTTGACTGAATATAGCAATACTGAAAGTATTAATACTGCTGTGTTTGTATATCATTATGTATCTGCACTGTGTATTCACTCATTAGTCGTCACTATGAATGCAAGTTGTTATTCTTTTCTGCATTTTGTAATAAATGATTACATTATGACGTCTACAGACATCCTTGGTGTATACATGTGATGTACAGGATACAGTGTGTATCTGCAGTGCTCGTGACTATACAGAATACAGATGATAGAATATAGTTTAACGGACATTTAGAATCAAAACCAGGGTTATCTCCAGGTGGGTGGGCGACACGTACGAGGAGCTTGACTTGGTGTCGTGGTGCAGACATAAAACAAAACGCAGATAGAAAACTATTTTAAGTGAACTATAATAACATTAAAAGATATTACAAAATATAATAAAATATAGTCATTGAAATATAGTATATACATTAACCCTGTAAAGCCCAAATATAGAAACACTTTAGAATTGAGTTGTTTGACCTTCAGCCTCCGGAGCAGACAGGAAAGAGCTTTCACGTGTTTCACGGTGTGGTACGTTAGGGGAATGTTGTGATACAGCAACGTTGGGCTTCGGTGGGAGCAGCTTCCTGTATTTCTACTCACTGTCTGAATAAAAGATTGAACAGCTAAGGGTTGATTTGCAGGATTGATTGCTTACTTAGCTTACTCCTTGATGTCACCGTCGCCTGGAGATGCTCGTCCTCTCTCGGGTGCGTTCAGCGGAGTGTGTTCACCTGATTAGAACAGAATCAATCCAGATACATGTCAACAATACATTAAAGATACAATAATACAATTCCATAACGTTCTTCAACCACTAGGCGTCCCTTTCTGTCAGCTGTGCACCGTGATGGTGTAAATATAACCGATTGGATCAAATGTAAAAGTCAGCCGAATCAGTGTTGATACGGCAAGGAGACGCACTGTGGGAAGAGGAATGAGATGTCGTTTAATGGCTGATGTGTTTATGATCCACGTCACGTGTTCAGTGTTGGCGGCAGTTCTCCTGTCTGTCCAGAAGTCTTCTCAGCAGGGCTCTATAAATAGAGATCTACGGCAGATCTGTAATATGTAATGCAGCCGAACCGTGTATTGCAATGCCGGTATGTGATGACTTTCAAACAGAAAAGCAAGAACACTCGGAATTAAGTATTATTTTATTTTTAAAAAACGTTTTCAGATTTCACATCACATAAACACCAAATCCCAGCATGCATTGCGGCTAAACCATCCAATCACCGAGCTGAGGATCTTGCCTACGTCTGTTTCCGGTTTCGTTTATCACCGATGTATTTTGTTACACACACATTCCTTCACATTTATATTTGAATTTGCATTAAAGTATTTCGTGAGGCCTTCTAACACGTTTTTAAATATAACTACGGTTGTAGATGAAGAGTTTGTAAATTAACATGAACCGAAGCTGTTGCCTGGCAACGCAATCACACAACGTCACGTCCGTTAATTCCACGTCCACACGCATGGATTAACATCGATTTAATACATCAATCAATCAGTCAGTGTTTATTTATAGCCCAATATCACAAATGTTACATTTGTCTCAGTGGACTTTACAGTGTGTACAGAATATCAGTATGACAATACGACACCCTCTGTCCTCAGACCCTCTGTCCTCAGACCCTCTGTCCTTAGACCCTCTGTCCTCAGACCCTCTGTCCTTAGACCCTCTGTCCTCAGACCCTCTGTCCTCAGACCCTCTGTCCTCAGACCCTCTGTCCTCAGACCCTCTGTCCTCAGACCCTCTGTCCTCAGACCCTCTGTCCTTAGACCCTCTGTCCTCAGACCCTCTGTCCTCAGACCCTCTGTCCTTAGACCCTCTGTCCTCAGACCCTCTGTCCTCTGACCCTCTGTCCTTAGACCCTCTGTCCTTAGACCCTCTGTCCTTAGACCCTCTGTCCTTAGACCCTCTGTCCTCAGACCCTCTGTCCTTAGACCCTCTGTCCTCAGAGCCTCTGTCCTTAGACCCTCTGTCCTCAGACCCTCTGTCCTCAGACCCTCTGTCCTCAGACCCTCTGTCCTCAGACCCTCTGTGCTCAGACCCTCTGTCCTCAGACCCTCTGTCCTCAGACCCTCTGTCCTTAGACCCTCTGTCCTCAGACCCTCTGTCCTCAGACCCTCTGTCCTCAGACCCTCTGTCCTCTGACCCTCTGTCCTTAGACCCTCTGTCCTTAGACCCTCTGTCCTTAGACCCTCTGTCCTTAGACCCTCTGTCCTCAGACCCTCTGTCCTTAGACCCTCTGTCCTCAGAGCCTCTGTCCTCAGACCCTCTGTCCTCAGACCCTCTGTCCTTAGACCCTCTGTCCTCAGACCCTCTGTCCTCAGACCCTCTGTCCTCAGACCCTCTGTCCTCAGACCCTCTGTCCTCAGACCCTCACATCGTACCAAGAAACACTTCCAGAGAAACCCCAGTCTAAGGGAACATGGAGAACCCTCAGGAGAGCAGCAGAGGAGGATCCTCTCCAGGACGGACAGACTGCAATAGATGCCGTGTGTGAATTGAAAAGATAATACATTTGCAACATAGGTAGTCCAGATGTTGGAAATGCATGTGTGTATAACAGGAAAATGAATCCACGAGGATATCCATCCAGGACCGATGATCCAGGACCACAGCCACGACTCAGGATCCAGGGCTCAGGACCGCAGGATCATCCATGACTCCGGGTCCCAGCGTATAGAGACACCAGAAAGAAAGACATGTGGGGAAGCTGGGTTAATGTCCCCATGAGAGGACACAGGGACAGACAGAGAGAAGGAAGAAGTGAGATGTCCCCATGAGAGGACACAGGTACAGACAGAGAGAAGGAAGAAGTGAGATGTCCCCATGAGAGGACACAGGTACAGACAGAGAGAAGGAAGAAGTGAGATGTCCCCATGAGAGGACACAGGTACAGACAGAGAGAAGGAAGAAGTGAGATGTCCCCATGAGAGGACACAGGTACAGACAGAGAGAAGGAAGAAGTGAGATGTCCCCATGAGAGGACACAGGTACAGACAGAGAGAAGGAAGAAGTGAGATGTCCCCATGAGAGGACACAGGTACAGACAGAGAGAAGGAAGAAGTGAGATGTCCCCATGAGAGGACACAGGGACAGACAGAGAGAAGGAAGAAGTAAGATGTCCCCATGAGAGGACACAGGTACAGACAGAGAGAAGGAAGAAGTGAGATGTCCCCATGAGAGGACACAGGTACAGACAGAGAGAAGGAAGAAGTGAGATGTCCCCCCACAGACTAAGCCTCTATCAGCAGAACTAGGGGCTGAATCTAATCAGCCCTAACTATAAGCTTTATCACAAAGGAAGGTCTTCAGCGCACTCTGAGAAAGGGACAGGCTGTCTGCCGCCCGAGGCTCTTTAACGTAGCCTCTGCTCAAAGAGGAGTCGACCAGCTGGGGAAACAAGAACATCGCGTAATCGAGTGTGACTATTACAAAATAAGTCATTACGTGCGGGGAGCATTGGCTTGGCATTTCCGGGTATTCCCCCCCTGGTTAACGATACCGTGTAACTGCCACGTTAGAAGGGACGAAATCGTGACATCTTCACGTCTTGCCGTGCTGTCGGGTACCGGCTGCATCTGACAGCACGCATGTTGCGCTCGGCCTCCACTCGGATGTCAAAGCTTCCTCCCTTTCTCTTCAAGCTCTTCTCCTCTTCACGAGGAATCCAGGTCCTCTCTCTCTTCGCGAGGAATCCAGGCCCTCTCTCTCTTCACGAGGAATCCAGGTCCTCTCTCTCTTCACGAGGAATCCAGGTCCTCTCTCTCTTCACGAGGAATCCAGGTCCTCCCTCTCTTCACGAGGAATCCAGGTCCTCTCTCTCTTCACGAGGAATCCAGGTCCTCTCTCTCTTCACGAGGAATCCAGGTCCTCTCTCTCTTCACGAGGAATCCAGGTCCTCCCTCTCTTCACGAGGAATCCAGGTCCTCTCTCTCTTCACGAGGAATCCAGGTCCTCCCTCTCTTCACGAGGAATCCAGGTCCTCCCTCTCTTCAAGAGGAATCCAGGCCCTCTCTCTCTTCACGAGGAATCCAGGTCCTCTCTCTCTTCACGAGGAATCCAGGTCCTCTCTCTCTTCACGAGGAATCCAGGTCCTCTCTCTCTTCACGAGGAATCCAGGTCCTCTCTCTCTTCACGAGGAATCCAGGTCCTCTCTCTCTTCACGAGGAATCCAGGTCCTCCCTCTCTTCACGAGGAATCCAGGTCCTCCCTCTCTTCAAGAGGAATCCAGGCCCTCTCTCTCTTCACGAGGAATCCAGGTCCTCTCTCTCTTCACGAGGAATCCAGGCCCTCTCTCTCTTCACGAGGAATCCAGGCCCTCTCTCTCTTCACGAGGAATCCAGGTCCTCTCTCTCTTCACGAGGAATCCAGGTCCTCTCTCTCTTCACGAGGAATCCAGGTCCTCTCTCTCTTCACGAGGAATCCAGGCCCTCTCTCTCTTCACGAGGAATCCAGGCCCTCTCTCTCTTCACGAGGAATCCAGGCCCTCTCTCTCTTCACGAGGAATCCAGGCCCTCTCTCTCTTCACGAGGAATCCAGGTCCTCCCTCTCTTCACGAGGAATCCAGGTCCTCTCTCTCTTCACGAGGAATCCAGGTCCTCCCTCTCTTCACGAGGAATCCAGGTCCTCTCTCTCTTCACGAGGAATCCAGGTCCTCTCTCTCTTCACGAGGAATCCAGGTCCTCCCTCTCTTCACGAGGAATCCAGGTCCTCTCTCTCTTCACGAGGAATCCAGGCCCTCTCTCTCTTCACGAGGAATCCAGGCCCTCTCTCTCTTCACGAGGAATCCAGGTCCTCTCTCTCTTCACGAGGAATCCAGGTCCTCCCTCTCTTCACGAGGAATCCAGGTCCTCTCTCTCTTCACGAGGAATCCAGGTCCTCCCTCTCTTCACGAGGAATCCAGGTCCTCTCTCTCTTCACGAGGAATCCAGGTCCTCCCTCTCTTCACGAGGAATCCAGGCCCTCTCTCTCTTCACGAGGAATCCAGGTCCTCCCTCTCTTCACGAGGAATCCAGGTCCTCCCTCTCTTCACGAGGAATCCAGGTCCTCTCTCTCTTCACGAGGAATCCAGGTCCTCCCTCTCTTCACGAGGAATCCAGGCCCTCTCTCTCTTCACGAGGAATCCAGGTCCTCCCTCTCTTCACGAGGAATCCAGGTCCTCCCTCTCTTCACGAGGAATCCAGGCCCTCCCTCTCTTCACGAGGAATCCAGGTCCTCCCTCTCTTCACGAGGAATCCAGGTCCTCCCTCTCTTCACGAGGAATCCAGGCCCTCCCTCTCTTCACGAGGAATCCAGGTCCTCTCTCTCTTCACGAGGAATCCAGGTCCTCTCTCTCTTCACGAGGAATCCAGGTCCTCTCTCTCTTCACGAGGAATCCAGGTCCTCCCTCTCTTCACGAGGAATCCAGGCCCTCTCTCTCTTCACGAGGAATCCAGGCCCTCTCTCTCTTCACGAGGAATCCAGGTCCTCCCTCTCTTCACGAGGAATCCAGGTCCTCCCTCTCTTCACGAGGAATCCAGGTCCTCCCTCTCTTCACGAGGAATCCAGGCCCTCTCTCTCTTCACGAGGAATCCAGGCCCTCTCTCTCTTCACGAGGAATCCAGGTCCTCCCTCTCTTCACGAGGAATCCAGGTCCTCTCTCTCTTCACGAGGAATCCAGGTCCTCTCTCTCTTCACGAGGAATCCAGGTCCTCTCTCTCTTCGCGAGGAATCCAGGTCCTCTCTCTCTTCGCGAGGAATCCAGGTCCTCTCTCTCTTCGCGAGGAATCCAGGTCCTCTCTCTCTTCGCGAGGAATCCAGGTCCTCTCTCTCTTCACGAGGAATCCAGGTCCTCCCTCTCTTCACGAGGAATCCAGGTCCTCTCTCTCTTTGCGAGGAATCCAGGCCCTCTCTCTCTTCACGAGGAATCCAGGCCCTCTCTCTCTTCACGAGGAATCCAGGTCCTCTCTCTCTTCACGAGGAATCCAGGTCCTCTCTCTCTTTGCGAGGAATCCAGGCCCTCTCTCTCTTCACGAGGAATCCAGGTCCTCCCTCTCTTCACGAGGAATCCAGGCCCTCCCTCTCTTCACGAGGAATCCAGGTCCTCCCTCTCTTTGCGGCTGGCATTCTGAAATGGAAAAAGTAATTAATAAAGATGTATCAATAATTCATGTGCTTGATATATTGTAATAGATTACCTGAAGGAATAGATAGGGCCAGTGGCGGCTGGTGGAACATGTCTGTGGTGGCGCTGCTGATAGAGTGAGTAAACATTGTTTTTGGGAGGAATGACCCTTAGATCAGGACTTCTGGTGTGATGGCGCGTTTCCCGTGCAGCGCGGAGCTCGCTTTAATGCTGCGTTCAGAGCGGACGCGATGCGAATATTCGCTTCGCTCTAGTCGCTCAAGTTTCACCGCGGCTGCCAGCTGTGTTTACTCGCATCATTCAAACAAGACGTGCTCGGGAGCTACAACAACATGAACATATCTGACCGTGATTAGATTGTAATACACGTTTCTAAATGATGCCGACGTAACAACACACTGATACCGGTTAGTAAACACCATGAGTTAATGCTTTGAGTCTGCAGACAGACGGCAGAGAAACTCCTTTTAGAATGCGTGTTTTCTGAATGGAGATCGGCTAAGCTAACGCTATATATGCTCCGACCGTCCACACTCACAACAACGGCCTACAGCCACAAAGCAGACTGTGTTCTCCACGACACAGGCAGTCTGTGGTTTGGACTGGTTTCACGTCTGTCTGGTTTCTGAACAGATCGTATCTGTCCGGCTGTTTGAAGAGCCAGCATGGGAAACAACAGACAGCATGTACCTGTTTGCATCCAGCCAGCCTTTCTGGTGTACCGGCTACTGAGAAGCCTCGCTCATACGTTTAGTCTTTTTCACGAGCTTGAAAACAAATCGGGTTGGTCCGGTCCAAGGTCTTTAAGCAACAGTTTATCTCCCACACTTCTCCTTTCCAAAGGATTGGAGAGTAGCTCTTGCACGACTCCACCTGCACACCATTCTCATCCAAGTACTGCGTCACCTTGGTTACTCACGAGTCTAAACAACAACTCACGTCAACGCACGTAAGCAACGTGGGCGCCAATGTGAGCGCCCACGTGACCAAAATATTTGACGCGCTGATTGGCTGAAATCATGTTTCGGCGGCACAGTTTACTATTGAGACCTTTGCAACCTGCTGGTTGCTGCTGTTTCGCTCGGGGCTCCTTGCACGGCGCCCCGTAACGATGAACTAATGCCGGGCAAGGCCAGGCAGGAAACAGGTGACTTATCAGTAACTTCAGACATCGGAACACAATTTTAAACGAGATTTTATTGTAGATTATACATTTTTGTGATACTAATTGTATGATATTTACCTTGTTCATTAAAAATAAAAATATAAAATATATATTTTTTAAATATATATTTTTTTATTTAATATATATATATATTTTTCATTTGGTATCTGGCAAGAGGTGGGGCGGCGCCCCTAGCGCCCCTATGGGCCGGCCGCCACTGGATAGGGCGGTGGGACAAGTGTTCATTCTGTCTGGCTTAGCCTA